>JAJOZX010012555.1:92500-98356 GCA_023014485.1 Bathynomus jamesi
ACGGATCTTTCAGACAATAACTATAAAAGCCTTTGGTAATTTTTCCCTTATATATATATATATATATATATATATATATATATATATATATATATATTATATATATATATATATATATATATATATATATATATATATATACAGGGCGTCCCAAAAAAATGTATACACACTTTAAATATTTATAAAGGCAGTGTTTATTAAAATACATTTCATTTTCAAAATGTAATAGAATCTACAGACATTATTTAATTGTTTTGTTTTGTCAACGCCTGTTTTCAAACAAACTGACGTCCGTTCTGGTCCAGGCACTGCTGATAACGCGAAGCAATGGAATCGCAAACATCACGAAACATTTCGTTTGGTATTTGTGTGCATTCTCGTTCAATGGCTGCTCTCAATTCAGCGACTGTTGCAGGTTTTTATAGCGTAGACTTTGTCTTTTAAGTATCCCCATAAAAAAAAGTCTAGTGGTGTGAGGTCTGGTGAACGCGGAGGGTATTCTACGAAACCCCTTCGTCCAATCCACATCCACATCGTGCCAAGTACCACTCGCAATACTCCACTCTTCGGTCCGGATCATCTTCATTAATAGCATGGACTAATCTTGGAATGTAACTTTTCCATTGACAGCGCTTCAAAATGCGTTGGACAGAAGATTCTGAAATTCCTACCTCACGACTCGCTTGCCGCACAGATTTTCTTGGACTTTGGTAATACGTTTCCAGTACTCTTTCTTGCTTTGTGGGGCTTGTCGATGTCCGTGGTCTTCCGGAACGCTTCTTGTGGACATTCTGAACAGTTCCATCGGCTTCAAACTTATCTTTAATTCGAGTGATGGTAAGTCGCGTTGGTGGATCTGTTTGAAACTCCCTCCTAAACTGTCTTTGCACTTCAACTGCGTTTTCACACTTCCAGTAGCATTTTAGAATGAATTTCCTTTGTTCGAAGCTTAGTCTGACTGCCATTATTAATTCTAATGGGTTTAACTTGGAAAGAAAGAAACATCAATTGAGCTATCAGCTGTTAAAGTGTGTATACATTTTTTTGGGACGCCCTGTATATATTCCTTATATATTGCGTTTATATTTCGTATATATACCTTATATATGTGTATATATTTTTATAGTTATTTATATATCATCTAGGCATCATTTTGTTTTCCAATTTATATTTTTTGTACTTTTTTATTCATTTGTGACCATAGTATGTATGATTCAGACAATAACTAAAAAATCTTTGGTAATTTTTTCCCTTATAAATTTGTGTGCCTCTCTTACAATTTATTTTTCAATTTATTTTTTGGTTTATTTCTTTATTTTATTTCTTTGTGACATATATATCATTTTGGCATCATCTATTAAATTGATTGTAAACTTTCCTTTTGAGTTTGAATTTGTAGACTCCACTTACAATTTTTGTTTTTTTATCTGTTGGTTTATTTCTTTATGTTTATTTCGGTTGTGACGTACAGTATATATCACTAAGGCATTATTTTGTAATTTTTTCCAATTTATATTTATTTTTATATCTTTATTCTTTTGTGACCTGTTTACCATTCAGACAATAATTATAAAAAATTGGCTGGAAACAAACCATTTGAATTTATGTTGAATTTCGGGCAAAGTGCTAAAATTGTCAGTTTTCCGTACAAATGTGTTTGCTTCTTCCACAATTTTTATTTCTATACTTACTATATATATATATAATGTTTATTTTTGTAACCTATATATTGTCTTGAACTCTCCTTTCACTCCAGTGTTCCTGAGGATGTCATTAGACGAAAGCGCTTGAGCACCACTTTGGGTTTCTTTTCCCTTCGTGGTTTTATTCATCATAAATATTTTTCACGTGTCACTTTCGTGAAATAATTTTCATATATATATATATTAGTGATGGATCGAATAACCGCAACCGCAACCGCAACCGCACTACAACCGCACAAAAATTCACAACCGCAACCGTAACCGCAACCGCCGTTCCATAAGTGCGGTTGCGGTTGTAAAAGCTTAGTTAATTTTAATTTTAGGTTAATTAGAAATATTTCTTTTTTTTTAAAGAAAATGATGGGTCTCCTTATGCGTGGAGCGGGAACGTTGTACGATGAGAGGCGTTGCCGCTTGAAAGGTGAAAATGCAGCAAAAATATTATTCTTGAAATTCACACTGCCTGTCATTAAGTTTGACATCAGTTTTTCAAATGAATAATAATCCATAACTTTCCAATGGGTGGAGGCTGGGGAAAGTGGTAGGTGGGATGAACAGTGCGATGGGTCCTCGTCCCTCATCCTGGTAACACACTTAGTGCAAAATATGGTTTTAATTAATTTGACCTATTCTTTCATAATAGCTATATAAGTTTAGAATATACTTCATTTAAATAGTATTTATTTAGTAAATACCTTATATTGAACACAAGTTTTGCAACACACAAATAGCGGTAGCGGTGTATTGCAAAACTTGTGTTCAACATAAGGTATTTACTAAATAAATACTATTTAGTATATATTATGTACCAAGTGTGGCTAAATCGCACTATAGTGGCTAAATCCAGTTAATAATTACGCATTTTTCCTAGTATATGATAACCGCAACCGCAACCGCGGTTGGAAAAAATTCGACAACCACAAACACAACCGCAACCGCGGTTGTGAAAAACCGACCACTCGATCCATCACTAATATATATATATATATATATATATATATATATATATATATATACTGCTCATCAGCTGTTCTTTTTGATGACGATCCAATATAAATTGAATATATATTCAAATTTCTCTCCCTCTCATTCCATGCATCGAGAACCGCCATTTAGGTCATCACGAGCCGCATTTGGCTCGCGAGCCGCGCAATGAGTGCCACTGCTCTAGATGCTAATGTATTTTTGTCTGTAAATACCAAACTCTAGATTCTAGAGTTTGGTATTTACAGACGATTTCCTTCAAGACATACACACACATATCAATGTTGTGTTTCTTTTTGAAACCAAATTGGTTATCATTAGTATACAGGTAACATTGTATTCTAGTAATGAGTATATATTCAAACACCTTAGACATAATACTGGCCAAGGTGGCCTATAGTTATCTTTACTGTTGATTTTACCCTTTTATCTTTTAGTACTGGCACCAAAACAACGGATAACATTGTATCCGGCAAAACACCATGTGTCAGTCCATTATCTTTAGTCCTGTAGCACCTGCAAATAGTACTCTACAAAGTTACAAATAGAAATAGGAATTATTACTAACCATAACATTAAAGTCCATTATAATGAAATAAAAAATCCAGAGTTGAATAACTCACTGTAGTGTTCCTTCCATAATTTGACTATATTCTCAGTCCCAGTTACATTTTCAATATTAGCATGGAGAAACATTGCACTATTATTCATTGTTTTTAATTTGTCCCAAAGGTTTCTTGGATTCTTACTGGCAAGCTTTCTAGCCAGAGTATCCCTGCTTAACTCATCCTCATGATTTTTTATATATTATAAGTATGTACAGTTTATTAAAAGGGTGTTCTTTTATTTTTATTGCGGCTATTTTTGTTCTTAATAACCCATTCATTTTCAGTAAAGTATATACCACAAAAAATAATGCACAAACTCGTATATATAAAGGGTAAAATATGGCAGAAATGGTAAAACTTTTTAGGTTTGAAGTACCTGACTAATTTTATTTTCCCCATAAGCCTTTAAGTTTGCCCATCGCGGATTTGCCGTTGACGGCAATATCCAGAAACGTAAACCCCGCGAACGGTGAGGGTCTACTGTATAGGCCCGGGCAACGGATGACTCTCCTGCATTATATAGATTATGTAAATTGTGTAGATAACTTCAGTATCAGATATGTCATTTAACAATTTGATAAAATTGTAATTAACTGTAATTGACTAACTGAATGTATTTTAATGAAACTGCAATTGGCTGTAATAACTTAATGCGAATTAACTGGTAATTATAATCGCCTTTAATACACCAAAATTACAATGTACTTAACAATGTACTTGGGGTGTGCTCAGGGGCGTACCCAGAAATTTGCCAAAGGGGGGGGGGGCCGAACTTGGAACTAATCGTAGAAGTATAATTGAAATAGAGATAAATAATTTTTATGTACATTCATGATGAACTTATCGTTCAGTTAGAGATGATTAACTAGCTACTGCTAAGACACATTATGAATAAAAATATAAAAATTATATTATAAAAAATATAAAAATTATGATAAAAATCTGATTAGTAACATAATATTCAATGCAAACCGCAATTAGGATGCTCAGATTTGTATTAACATAAGAATAAAAAAGTGCTAATTTCGAGATTAAGCATTTCCTTGGACTGTTTACCTTTATAAAAGAAACTTATTCTCAGGGCCGGATTAAGAGTTTTCGGGTTCCTAAGCCATTTTAGATTTTTAGTAGTAGGGGAGGCAAGAGGTAGCGCCGAAGGCGCCGAAATTTTTTCACTTTCATTCTCATCCTGTTGTAACCTAGCAATTTTACTGGGATTAACAGTACTTTGATCATCATGCTCTGTAAAACCACTGTCAGTTTGAACATTTTTTTCTTTTGAAAAATTTATAAAGGTCCATTACACTGGGCAACACGTATTTTATTGAATGATATCTGACACTTGATTCTAGGTAATTTGGGTCCGCTGAATACGAATTTCAACTCGGTTTGGCTCTATCAGGTCCTGATTCTTGTCGACAGCCTATGTGCCATTTTCCAGATATTTCAAATTAGGACTAAAAAATTAAGTCATGTGTTAAATTGTTTTTTCAAGTTTCATGAATACAAGCAGTTCAAACTACAGTAAAATTACATTATAACGATAGAAATGACTTAAAATAAAAAAACAAACAGATATGAAGCTTTCACTGTGGCAAAAATTTTCTTTTGTAAGACTTTCTAGCGTATTTGCTTGTTGATGGCAGGTCTCTTTTCAAGCACCAGCAGTAATCAGCCATCATGTGGGAATCCCAGCGGCCTTGGTACCGTTCCTCCATAATTTTGATATCTTGGTGGAATCTCTCCCCTTGTTCGTCACTTACATCACCTAAATTACTTGGAAATTGGTCAAGATGGCTATTCAAAAAATGCATTTTTATGCTCATATTGCAACCTAACTCTTTGTAGTCCCTTAAGTTTTTTTACGATTTCTTCGTAGTTATCTGCCCTATAATTGCCTAAAAAGTTTTCTATCAAGTCCACGAATGAGAACCAGCCATTTTTTTCGCGTTCATTCATGACATTAGGAAAATTGCTGTCTTTAATCATTGTTCTTATTTGTGGACCGTCGAAAATTCCCGCCTTGATTTTTTCATAACTTAAACTTGGAAATTTTGAAGTTATGTATTTGAAACACTCGCCGTTCGTATCTAAAGCTTTTACATATTGTTTAATGAGGCCTAGTTTTATATGCAGAGGAGGAAATATGATTTTATCTCTGCTCACTAAAGGTGGATTAATTACGTTTTTTTCTCCGACAGTAAGTGATGTTCGTGCTGGCCAGATTTGTTTGAAATAATGTTCTTCCTTGGCTCTGCTGTCCCATAAGCAAAGGAAGCAGGGATATTTAGTATACCCTTCTTGTTGTCCTAGCAGAAAATTAACCATTTTTAAGTCAACACATATGATCCACTCGTGCTCCCTATATTTGATAAGATTTAAAACCTTTCTATATGTTCATACTTTTCTTTTAATTTTGTTGAGTGCCCAATCGGTATCGAGCCGTATAGATTGCCATTATGCAACAAACACACACTTAAGACTTCTTTTCGAACTGTCTAAAAACAAGCGCCAATCATTTGCATCGTAAGACTCAACCCCCATCTTCTTTAACAAACCAA
>JAJOZX010012556.1:0-5000 GCA_023014485.1 Bathynomus jamesi
GGTGGTACTTCATTTTTTCATTTGTTGTTTTCTCTTTCTCGTCTTGCGCGGAATATCTCTTACAAGCGTCGTTCTTTACGTTATTTATACTGCGTGTTCTTTGCAGTTGAATGTATATAAATGTTACGGCATGCGGGAGGTGCCCCCTTGGGGCATTGGTTTCTGCGAGTATGTAGAGGAATTACGGCATTTGGAAGAGTGAAAGTCCATGGTGTAGTGGTTATCGCGTCTGACCGGCAATCGGAAGATCCCGGGTTCGATTCCCAGTGGTCTCTTCATTTTTTCATTTGTTGTTTTCTCTTTCTCGTCTTGCGCGGAATATCTCCTATACAAGCGTCGTTCTTTACGTTATTTATACTGCGTGTTCTTTGCAGTTGAATGTATATAATGTTACGGCATGCGGGAGGTGCCCCCTTGGGGCATTGGTTTCTGCGAGTATGTAGAGGAATTACGGCATTTGGAAGAGTGAAGTCCATGGTGTCTGGTTTCGCGTCCTGACCGGCAATCGGAAGATCCCGGGTTCGATTCCCAGGTGGTACTTCATTTTTTCATTTGTTGTTTTCTCTTTCTCGTCTTGCGCGGAATATCTCCTATACAAGCGTCGTTCTTTACGTTATTTATACTGCGTGTTCTTTGCAGTTGAATGTTATATAAGTTTACGGGCATGCGGGAAGGGCCCCCTTGGGGCATTGGTTCTGCGAGTATGTAGAGGAATTACGGCATTTGGAAAGAGTGAAGTCCATGGTGTAGTGGTTATCGCGTCTGACCGGCAATCGGAAGATCCGGGTTCGATTCCCAGGTGGTACTTCATTTTTTCATTTGTTTTTTTTCTCTTCTCGTCTTGCGCGGAATATCTCCTATACAAGCGTCGTTCTTTACGTTATTTATACTGCTGTTCTTGCAGTTGAATGTATATAAGTTACGGCATGCTGCGGAGGTGCCCCCTTGGGGCATTGGTTTCTGCGAGTATGTAGAGGAATTACGGCATTTGGAAGTGAAGTCCATGGTGTAGTGGTTATCGCGTCTGACCGGCAATCGGAAGATCCCGGGTTCGATTCCCAGGTGGTACTTCATTTTTCATTTGTTGTTTTCTCTTTCTCTCGTCTTGCGCGGAATATCTCCTATACAAGCGTCGTTCTTTACGTTATTTATACTGCGTGTTCTTTGCAGTTCAATGTATATAATGTTACGGCATGCGGGAGGTGCCCCCTTGGGGCATTGGTTTCTGCGATATGTAGAGGAATTACGGCATTGGAAGAGTGAAGTCCATGGTGTAGTGGTTATCGCGTCTGACCGGCAATCGGAAGATCCCGGGTTCGATTCCCAGGTGGTACTTCATTTTTTCATTTGTTGTTTTCTCTTTCTCGTCTTGCGCGGAATATCTCCTATACAAGCGTCGTTCTTTACGATATATATATATATATGGCCTTTTTGCGAAAATGGCCATATATATATATATATATATGGCCTTTTTGCGAAAATGGCCATTTTGCAAAAAGATTGGCCTTTTTGCATAATGGCATTAAATGCCAGGCCACTTTGCAAACAGGCCAGCATATTGGCCATTTTGCAAAATGGCTGGTTATCCAGCCGGTCATTTTGCGAAAAGGCAGAACTTCAATTAAGAGACTCAATCCAGTTCGATTGAAATTATTGAAATTATTGAAATTTAAATTATTAAATGCCGGTTAGGTTAACTGAATGCCTGGTTAAGTCAACTGTCCGCCCTTGATGATTGGTTAGGTTAAGTCGTGATATTTTCGTTAAACAACAAAAAATTACGACGTAACCTAATCAATCGTGAAGGGCGGACAATTGACCTAACCGGGCATTCAATTTACCTAACAGGGCATTTAATATCCCGCTCGACAGAGCTTCGAAGAGTATACGCAAAATGGCCAGCAGGTGTCATTTTGCAACATGGCCAATATGCTGGCCTTTTTCCAAAGTGGTTGACATTATAATGCCCATTTTCAAAAAGGCCATCATATTTTGCAAAAAAGCCGATTTCGCAAAAAGGCCGTAATATATATATATATATATATATATATATATATATATATATCTTGGCGCATTTTAAAATAACAAATTCGGCCCGCGAGCTCCAACTGGGTGGGGTGATCATATATAGAGCTAAAAAAAAAAAATCATTGTTTCAATTTACTATAATTAGGAAACGTTGCCATTTGGTACCACTAAACTATTGACAAAATATTTTTCATCTATTCGTGTATTTAGGTCTGCCACAAGGAAGGTGAAATTTCACCAAATTTTACATTTTTAGGAAGGGTCAAGAGTCAAGACATAAATAATATTTATATTCTGAGCAGTACTCAGCTATTTTCCATGATTATCTACCTCCAATCACAGAAAATACCCAGAACTCACGACGTGGAGGTAGCTGCTCTTCGAGTTCCACCCACCTCCCTCCTCTATCATGCTAAAATAGTGAATTTCCTTGATAATACATCCATATAGTAGTTCAGCAACTTGATTCTTTTTTAGTGTTAAATTGTGTCATTGTCGTTCTTGATTCGATTCTACTCTCGATATTTAAGGGAGACCGTGATATTTTAAAGCTCATTTGCCAAATTTCTGTCCACTCGACTTACTTCTTAATATCTTGAATCTTTAAACGTTCTGCCGCTGGTGTTATTCGTTCTACCTGGTTTGGTATCATCCGCAAATTTTGAAATTATACTCTTCATTTCTATGTCGATGTCATTGATATAAGTAATAAAAATACTACTTCCAGAACTGATCCCTGAGGCATGCCACTAGTTACGCTTCTTCAGCTAGACGCTTTGCCATTAATGACCACTCTTTGTTTACGTCCACTAAGCCAATTTTCAATCCATTTCAGAACAATACCATCATTTCCATGAAAATGACGTTCAGCTAATTATCTTCTATGAGGCACATTATCAAACGCTTTTCGAAAATCAAAATATACAGTATAACGTACTGATGTACGTTCGTCACATATATTTACAATACCATGAAAAAATTTATCAAAATAGTAAGACAAGGACGATTATGTCGAAAGCCGTGCTGAGAATCTTCAATTAAATTATTTATTTCTTAGTGATTAATTATTTTGCCCCAAACGATCGTCTCCATAAGCTTACCAACTACTGAATTCAGACTAATGGGATGCTAATTTCCGGGAAGTAATTTGTCCTCTTTTTAAAACATTGGCGTAATGTTTGCAAGTTTCACTTGAACGGAATTTCTCCAAACTGTAACAATTTATTATGATCATTATTATTATTATTATTATTAAATAATATATGTAAGAGGAGGGACTATTACGCAGTTCATTTCCTTAAGTACCGTTGGGTAGAACTTATATGAACCTGAAGTTTAATTTGGATTAATTTTACCTATGGCTGAGAGTACCTCACTTTCACTCATGGTAAAATCGCGAAGCAGCTTTAAATCAGTGGTGCCCAATAGAGTGGAGCGAAAAACTTTTTTTCCTAAGTGTACTTTACTATAGTGTGAAAATGTTGCAACTGGGGGAAACAATATTTATGCCAAATGTCACTTTATTCTGAGGTTATTTAGGTCTGCCACAGAGGGTGTATATATTTCAAAGAAATTGCCAGTTTCATGAAGTTATCACTTTTCCGTATGTGTGTTAATGTGAAGCGTGTGTGGTAAATTTGGCTTTTGTTATGGCTTTATGCACATTTAATATGTATTCTGTGTAATTTATTGTAACTTTATGCATTTTATATAACTAATGCTTGTAATTTTGTTTTCAAGGAAGATTGTTATAGGAAGATTAAGCACGTCTTCCTTGCCTAAAAGCAATGCTCGTAACTAGACAGCCCTGAGATGAGCTAATATAAATTCCTTTTTCTTAAATTTTCGCTTACTTTACAAAGTCCCCAAACGTCTAATTTTTGTGTTTTCATTATTTCTTCTCTTGAAGTAATTTTCATGAGTCAGCGATGGAAAATTTTGATACGAAATAATACGGTTTTTTCTTCTTATGTGGGCCGAATGCCTACATATTGGGTTTTATGTATGACAATTATTTCCATTCACAATAGGCTTTGTCGCCAATCCCGAGGCAATTTTGTAGTTATTTAATTCAATAAATTAATAATTTGTATTTAACACTCTGGACTACTTACGCGTTTTGCGTCAAAACTCTATCCTACCCTTCGGTCACTTCTTACGCGAAACGCGTCAACTTGATCTGTGCCTCGTCACACCTGACACTACATGCGTCAAGACAACAATACTCACAAAAATTTTGCATTTACTCTTCTCCAGATCAACTTCATGTGTTTCGCGTAAGAAGTTACCCAAGGGTAGGATAGAGTTTTGACGCGAAACGCGAAAGAAGTAGTCCAGAGTGTTAATTATGAAATAAGGTATTACATACGATACCATATTGTAGGCGTGTATAGTTTTTCATAGACTGGGGGGAAGCCCGGAGAAAAATTTACATGTTATACATTAAATGTTTTGATAAAGTGTTTCTCAAACCATGTGAAATGAATTAAAAAGAATGAAGTAGGAACATAGAAAGAGAAAGGTTACTCAAGACCTATTTAAATATAAAAGTTCGAAATGCCAAATTCTCAAGCTTAGTTAAAGTTATGTCACTCAATTTGACTCCCCTTAGGTTAAAGTAAAATTATTAAGCATTTTAACTTTGCTCATTATTTGTGTAAGTTTTATAAGTCACCAGTTTTTAAATGCTTGTTTACTAATGTTTTTTGGAGTTTTGTCATGTTTTGTTAACCGTTTGTTTTAAAAAGACTTCTACGTTGTTGAGTTAATTGAAATGTACTTCCATGTTGTGTTGTTTGGTTAAATGAATTTGTACTGTATTCAAACCTCCCACCACTTCAGACTAATCAATACCGTAGTTTTGGTAGAGTAAATGTTACTCCTCCAAATGTAGATCTGGAGTGCTTGGAGTTTTCAAGCCTATACTGTTTTCGTGTTGCTTGGCCTCTGGCCAAGGTAGGTCATAAGACCCT
>JAJOZX010012556.1:10000-92223 GCA_023014485.1 Bathynomus jamesi
CATGTTTTGGAACTTGTTCTTGGCAGTGTGTGGAAGACCTTGTTCGGAAAGACCAGCACTCCTGAAAACATCATATTCCATCAGTTCAAGTCTGCATAGCACTCCATAGACACTAATCTTCCGCATTAAATACTTTAACTCTCGAACCCGTGGCTTCTGAAATGTACAGAAGAAGCAAAGAAAGACCTAATTGAAGTGCTTACAACGGGAGAGAAGTTGCCTCGGGACGACTACAGAGAATATGCAGAGAACGCACTGCTCCTCCCAGGGGAGGTGCCTCCTCGGGGTCACCATAAGAGGAAACCTGGTCGAATGCACCACGTCCGTTGGATGGGCAAAGTTTTTTACTCCTAGAAGATGCTCATGTAGGCGGAACAGTTACACTATGATGAGAGGCTCCTGACGAAGCTGAAAAGACTGAATACTTTCATTCAGTTGTTTTACACGCCATACTGGATGAAAGCAAGCAGGGGAGCGGATGCGCCAATCAATGACTTGTGGTTTACCATGGCCATGATGAGCTTCAGACAGGCGTGGAGGTGTCCAACGCCGCTCTCGAGAAATTCTTCCGTCCCAAGTGGTATCTGACGGAGGAAGTCATAGTCTTCTCTCTGTTCAGTCACCATCCCGCATCCACAGACGAACTGAAGCAGGCAATAACGTCGAAGCTGACTGAAACTGAGAAACCAAACAGCTTCAGGATCGGAAGGCTAACTTTTACAACCATCAGTAATTATCATCAACTGTTGGCGCAAAATAGAAGTCAACATCTTCCTTCCTTGAATAATCAATTTTGAAATTAGAAAGAGCCGTTTGAGCAGAAAACTGGGATTTGTTTATAAAAAACCTCTGAACAGGTAGCTAGAACAACGTGAAAAAAGTGTTAGCAGCTGACGAGGAAGCTTCTAACAGTGGCTGTATCCTCCAGCGCAGGACACGTCAACGCGAAGAAGAGGCGACGTCAAACCGAAACATCAACGCGCTGGTGGCCAAACTTCCTCAAATCTCCGTGCAGCGGGCTGTCTACGGTTGGCCAGACTCGCAGTCGACGGCCTGTTGCGTGGCACGGTCAGAGTGCCGATCGGCTCCCGGGGCCGAACCTATTCTCAGCGAGCTATTTTTTAATTTACGGGGAGCAATTGCGTGCTCCCCGGACTACTCTTACTCTCCGGCGACATTAAGACCAATTCAGGCCCCACTACAACTTACACATGTCACCACACACAAAGACAGACACAATAGCACCATGAGAAGCATAATATTAACATATTACAGTAAAACGTAGATGGCCTAACAAAATCATGCAGCTTAGGGAATTCGTACACAAACAAAACATTCACATAGCACTTATACAAGAAACAAAACTAAAACGCACACACAAAACACCCATCATCCCTGACTTCACGGCAATCCGTCAAGATCGTACTGGGGGTAACGGGGGTGGACTCATCACTTACATACGTAAAAGCATTAGCTACACTGATGCCACCCAAAACATTACAAACACAATCGAAGCAGATAACACAATAGAAATACAGGCAGTTAACATTAAAACACGCGCAAAACACACCACCACACTAATCAACATTTACATCCCACCAGGCAGTTCACCTCAGGTGCCAGCCAATTACAATCCACAGTTACAGAATCTGGCCTCTCTCACTAATGTCATCTTAGGAGGAGACTTCAACGCTAAAGACACTAGTTGGTACCTGCACAACCAAACCAACACCAGAGGCGCCAACAAAGCCACACAATTAAACAGCCTCTTCATTCTTAATAATACAGACGAATATACACACATACCACATCAAGCAGGATACTCAAACTCCTCACCAGACATAACGTTCTGCTCCCCCTCACTAGCAACACATACACACTGGAGAACAGAAAAACAACTGTCATCAGACCACCTACCCATCATCATTACAACACGTTCTACACTCTGCCCCAACAGCCTTAGGCACACTTACATAAATTACAAGAAAGCTGATTGGGAACAGTTCAAAATACAGACTGAGAAACAATTCACCACATTAAACAGCACACCCATCATAAACATCAATACAACACTCAAAACATTTAATCAGATCATCAATAATGCAAACAAATACATACCCAAGGGCAACATTAGGAAGTACAACCCAAATTACACTAGAGAAATAGTCCACATCAGAAGGCAACGTAACAAGCTCAAACATAACACACAAACACCACACACAGAAGCCATAAAACAACAGATGCAACAGCTCAACAGAGAAATAAACAACAAACTCAAAGAAAAACAAAGAAACATTTATGGAATTCATAACAACACTAAACCACTCCACAGATACATCCAGGCTATACAAGACTATAAACAGCATTACCCACTCTAACAGCGGCATTCACACCTCACACGCGGCTATCTGTCGCAGCCAAAATAATATCCCAACATATACCCCACAAGCTAACATTCTAGTTAATCAGTACGCAAAGATAAGTCACTTAAACAGAGACAACAACCAGAAACACGCAGACAGACAAACAGCCAGACACAAGAAAACCTACAGACTCGACACGACCATTACACCCTTCAATACAGACCAGATCATCAAGATCATCAAAAACATTAAGAATTCGAAGGCTACTGGACCCAGTGGCGTACTAAGGGGGGTGCGAGGGGGGCGGTCCGCCCCGGGTGACAGCCAGGAGGGGGGTGCCATAGGGAGAGTTGAAATACCAGTACAAGTTTTCAAACCAAATCAAAAATTCGCCAAAGTAAGAAATTTTTTTTTAAAATGTTCAAACTATTACAACAGCTTAATGTTAATTTCCACTATAAAATATATTTTTATTTTTATTGGCAATACAAAATTTCCAAACGAAAAATTAAATATTTGATAAAAATTACATCGAAAAGCGAACGTTTGTTTCATTAAATAATTATGATAAAGCATAAAGTGCTGGTGTTTATAACAATATCATGGTACTTATACCAGTGTCCAGTAATTTTTGACAATGTGGTATCATAGTGATGTTTAAGTGTTTATAAATGCATCGTCGTGATGTTATAATACCCGGTAAATGCATCGTCGTGATGTTATAGAAACTCATGTTTATGAATGGTGGTCCCTGTGACTACTGCCAGTAGTCACAAGGACCACCACCTTGGGAGCAGGGTTGAAGCTTCAAAAAACCATTGATCAAGTTCATCAAGCAACAATGGACATTGGACAAGGAGAGAAAGAAATGGAGGGATATTTTAAATAGCCTTTTGGACGTAACCTTGTTTCTGGCTCACCAGATCTTCCTTTTCGTGGTCATAAAGAGGACATGTCATCAGCAAACAAAGAAACTTCATGGAATTGGTAGAGTTGCTGTCAAATTATGATCCAGTTTTGAAAGAACATTTTCTAAGGATTAAGCATTCTATTCCATCTGGGAGGAGAGTCGCTTCCTATTTATCTCCAAAGATTCAGAATGAGTTCATTTGCCTTTTGGGGAATTACGTCAAGGAGAAAATAGTGGCTGATATCAAAAAGCAAAGTATTTTGGGATTCTTTTTGGCAGCACTCCTGATGTGTCCCACACTAATCAGATGTGTGAAGTGATCAGATACGTCCATATTGAATGTGACAAAGTTGAAGTAAAGGAATTATTCTTGGGCTTCTTCCCTATTGCCGGAAAGACTGCTGCTGAGCTCACAGGGGATATCCTGAGACATCTGAAGAGAGATGGACTGGACATAAACCTGTGCCGTGGTCAAGGATATGACAACGCTGCAACTATGGCTGGGATTCATGATGGTGTTCAGTCAAAGATCAGAGAGATTAATCCCAAGGCTTTGTTTGTGCCTTGTGCAAATCATTCTCTGAACATTTGCGGAGTGCACTCATTTGGAAGCATTTCTTCATGTGACTTCTTTTGGAACCTTGGAGAGAGTCTATTCCTTCTTTTCAGTCTCAACTCATCGATGGGAAGTGCTGATGGAGAATGTAGGCATGAGAAGTCAAAAGACTTTCCCAGACAAGATGGAGTACTCATTATGACGCTGTGAAACCAGTGAAGCCAAATTTTGAAAAGCTGACTCTTGAAGTACTGTGCGATCCCAAAGAAAATGTGGACACAAGAGGATCAACTCAGATTTTGATGTCTGCTGTATGTGATTTCAGTTACCTTTCTTTCTGGTGTTAAGTCCTGGAAGAAATTAATCTCACACAAAAGTATTTGCAAACAGTTGGAATCAGCCTTGAAAAGTGCATTGTGAAGCTCCAAGCTCTAAAAATGTTTCTTGAAGATCAGCGCAATGAAATTGTGGAGAGGGCCATTCATTATGCAAATACAAAGTGTGAGGAAATGGACATTTCTATGGAGAGAAGAGGGAGAGTAAAGCTCCGAAAAAGGATGCCAGGAGAGATGGCAAAGGATGCTGGTCTCACATTGCCAGAGGAAGTAAAAAGGGCTATGTATGAATGTCTTGATCGCTTTCATCAAGAATTGGAGATTTGTTCTAAGGCAATGGATCAAATTCTGTTAATCTTCGCTTTTATTCAACCAAACATTTTGGTTGTTGCAACAGAAGAACAACTTCGGAAGTACTGTATATTCCAAATTTGACTCAGATTTTCGATAAATTCTCTGATGAAGATAGTGTGGAAATTGGACGACTTCGGAGGCATTTGGAAGCTGCCAAAATCAGCGTTGAAGAGGCAAAGAAATGGACAGCATTACAGTTTCTGGAGTTTATTGTGAAATGGGATTTTTGTGAATCTTTGCCAAGCTTGTCACTGTGTTTGAGATTCTTTTTGACTGTCTATGTGTCTATTGCTTCATGTAAAAGAAGTTTTTCCAAATTGAAATTGATAAAAAATTTCTTTCGCTCGACCATGAGTCAGACAAGATTGACAAATCTGGCTTTACTTTCAATTGAACATGAATATGCAAAGAAGGTGAATTTTGATGAGGTCATTGATCAATTTGTAGAAATTAAGGCTCGAAAGCAGAGACTGTGAATCCTCTCTATTTACCTTTGAAGAATAGGCTGAGCGTTGAGACTGGATTTCCTGTGTTTTTTGTATAAAATAAAATGCAGTATTACCCGTTCACTGAATTTTTAATGTCCTGCATTTTTCTTATTTCCAATTTGCTTATGACAGTACTGTACTGTTTAAAAATCTACTTGCAAGCATAATATATTTTTCTGTGCTTAAATTTTAAAATTATTTATGGGGGGTGCCAAAGGAAGGATCCGCCCCGGGTGCCAAATACTTTAGGTACTCCCCTGACTGGACCAGATAACATATCTAACATACACCTTAAACACTTGGGCCCACAGGGAATACTAGCTCTCACAAATATCAGCACATATTCATACCAACACTTTATTATTCCTGACATATGGAAACAAGGTAAAATTATTATACTACTCAAACCAAACAAAAATCCAACAGAACCAGCTTCCTTTAGACCCATTACTTTACTATACACACCTTCCAAAGTAACAGAAAGACTAATCTTACAAATCACCAACCCACACATGCCACTATCGCCTACTCAACATGGATTCAGACCTCACCACTCAACCACGACATTACTCACAAACCTCACGGAGCACATCATGGTCGGCATCAACTCCAGACGACCAGCTCAACGTACACTATTAGCAACAATAGACATTAGTAAAGCATTTGAAGCTATCCCAACGCTTCCCTCTCATAAACAAAATACTCAACACAAGCATGCACAATAACACAAAAGGTAGTTGAGCAACTAACTTTCAGGAAGATACTCACATGTCACATTTAATGGCAAGTCATCCAAAAACAGCTTTTTCCGAACGTGGTCCCTCAAGGCTTTGTTCTCTCACCAACACTGTTCAACTTATACATGCATGACATTCCAACACCCGTAGATAACAAGCTTACCTTATCATCATATGCAGACGACATCACTTTAACATCCACCCACAACAACATCGACACCGCTACAAATAACCTGCAAACATACATAAACAGTATATAAGACTGGCTCACACACAATAGACTCAAAGTAGCGCCCACAAAATCAACCATCACCTTGCTTACAAGCAACAAAACAGAACACCAGATAACTCCACAGCTTACACTAAACAACACCAACATTCCACACACTCACAGGACCAAAGTACTTGGGGTCACATACAACACATCATTATCTTTTGGAAACCACATTCAGGACATTAAAAACAAATGTACATCAAGACTTAACACGCTTAGGGTACTAACAGGCACAAACTTTGGACACCAGCAGGAAACAACATCACTCATATACAAACAATATATTCGCTCAGTTATGGACTATGCTATCCTATGCTGGGCACCCATTATCTCAAACACATACATAAACACCTTACAGACAATACAAAACAGCGCACTTCGTATCATTACAGGATGCACTCAAACTACACCTATAGAACACCTGCACACAGAAAAATAAATACTGAAAGTTAGGGAACATTTAGACATGAGGGGAACACAATTCATGGCAGCAGCAACAACTAACCCACAACACCCTTGCCACTACATGTACAATCATGCACCGACACCTCGCACCATTAGGTAACACCAGAGAGACATTATAACCAAATACTCCATTCCATACCACGCCCCACAGACATCACACAGTACAGAAAACACACACACCTAACCCACAATGCACTGACACGACTCGGTCCGAATGCGGTCCTAGGTGCGAAGCCGCCACCCATTGACCAGCCTGAGCAGATCGGATCGAGTTAACTTAGCACGATTCCGATGTGGACATCACCCCAACTTACAGACCTATAAACACAGACTAGACAACTCCACAGACGACACCTGCCACCTGTGCCAGTACACACCACAAACAATTGAAAACATTATGACAGACTGTACCGCTCTAGCACAACAACGAACACAACACATCATCACTAGTGATCACTAGTGCGCTGAACCTCTGGTCCACTCCGGAGAGGGCGATCGGTTACCTGCGTGCCGCCGACTTGCTCGATGAGGGAGGGCTGATCGGCTAAACAACAAAAAACAACAACACACTATCAGTGTCACAGCAGAAAGCGAGATACCGGACTACTGTATGTAGGCTCTGATTCTCATTTCTTGTTCAGCTGCTTCGATGTGAGCGATGAATGGCTACAGAAACCCGTGGGTGACTGGCCACAAGATGCAGATTATCAGGTCCCAGATAATTTCGTGAGAACTTTGAAGGTCGTAAACGATGCCGCTGAAAGTGGTGTCAAGTTCAATACAGAGTATGCCACAATAATAACTGACAGCCATAAGGAACGACAACGATTACTACAGGCTGTCGAGCAGCACCGAACCAAGTATCCCGAATTCTCAAAGAAAACACTAGAATAGAATTGCAGAGAATAATTTGTAAATTTGTTTATCAATAAAGAGTGGGGACCGGGAGAATAATAAAATGCAAATGCCGGAGCCTGTTCTTCAAGCCGGACAGGGGTGGGTCCGGAGTGGGCATTTTATTTTCCTCCTCCCCCGTTATTTTTACTGGTCCTACATAAGGATGAAAAAATTATAAATAGACATGAAAACATTAATAACAACATATTTTAATGGTAAATATCTTTAAAACTGTAACTCATATCGACATCAAAATCGCTTCCAATCACATTTTCTCGCCGAGAGGACCAAAACGAGGAGCAGATTGATAGGATTATCTCCATTAGTTACAAAGTTAGCATTTTATCGTAAATGACTGAAACATGCTATCTTTAAGCTCTTTGAGCGACCCATAGGCTAATTTCGATTTTGATGAAAATGGTACCAAAAGGTTTCACTTGGACTAAATAATGGGAAAAAACACAGTATGCTACATTTTTCAAACATTTCCTAATTTTGAACACCCCTACTTTAGATGCATGCATTAGCATCCAAAAATTGTTTCAGTATGATGAGGACTGAAACTTGCCAACACAGCAAGCTGCTTCTCTTACCACCCTTATATGTGCAAACATTTAATGTGGAATACCCGTATTTTCACTTAAAGGTGAGAAAAAAAGACAGGAAAAAACATCTTAAATTTAAAAAATAAAAGAAGAAAACACTATTGAACACCACCAACAGCTAATTCAACATGTACAGTGTTTCGGAGATACACCTACATGAATGCGCAAATACCTTGAAAACTACAGTATATAAAAATGTTTAAATAACAAATGACTAAAGCTCATTTAAAGGAGATAGACTTGGTAGAACTAGAAGAGGAGGGGGGAGGGATGTATTTACATGAAAAATATATAAACCATATATGTGAACTATTAAAAGTTAATATTTTATAATGATAAAAGCTCAAGCAAAATATGATATATCCATAAAGAAATTAAAAGTATCAAGTATAACGATGGTGATATTTCGAAACCTGGTAAACGTCACCTCCCCAAACGTTTAGCTTTTAGAATGTTTCGCTTTCATTCTTATTGGTATATACAAAATATTATGACTCCACTTCCGTTTCTTATCTACTGTATTGTAGCAATTATGCTTTAAACGGACATCAGACATTAGTGTCTTCTTTCTGTAAAATTATGGTTTTGCTACTTAGGAAGTTTTAGAATGTCACAATAAATAATCATAATTTATTTTTTGGGGCCGTTCAAAAATTACGTAACGCTATTTTTGCTAAAACTTGACACCCCCCCCCTTGTAACGTTCCGTAACGCTATTTTTGCTAAAACTTGACCCCCCCACCCCTTGTAACGTTCCGTAACGCTAGACCAGACACCCACCAAGATGTTTTATAAAAGACAATGAATCATGCAAAAATATATTTGTTGCTACAATTTAAAATTATTTGGAATACGTCATCATAAATTTTTTTAAAACATGACAAATAAGTAAAATTTGATGGTTTGGAAGTATTGTCTTAGCTTTCGTTTTCGAGTGATTAAGAAAGTTAATGCTTTCCCTTAGTGGTTAGCATAAGCCTTCATGTGACGTTGTATTTGGGGTTATCACGATTAACTAAAATGCTTGAAATTAAAGAAGAGATTCATTGGTTTGGTTTGACTACTAAAATATTAGTGATGCTGAGGTGGTTAAGACTTTCTTGGAACAGTAATAGGTCACATCAAAGATCTAAAGACGAAGTAGAGACTGTAGCGGCTAAAGAGAGAATTAGAAACACAATGGGGAGAAAAATGAAACTGAATCAAGTAGGACAGGTTGATAAATGCTCAAGTTATTTAGATGGATCCGAAAGTAGTTAATATTCCTCCTCTTCTCTTTTTATATCCTTCACTCTCTTCTTATTTCCTTCTAAACCTCTCCTTCCTTCTGTCCTTCTCTGTTTCTCTCTCTCTCTCTTTCCTTTCCTCTTTCTTTCACTGCTTTTCTCTCTCCTCTCTCTCTCTTTCCTCTTCAGTTCACTACTAATGCTTCTATTCTCGCCCATCATTCTTCCATAATCCCGTCCTAAATTAGGAAGATGATGACATTTTTCCATTATTTAGATTTTTTTTTTTTATTATTAAAACTTAAAATGTAATCTACCACTTAATTTTTAAAAAATGACGTCACCGGAAAATAGAGATTAGAGGCCTTCACGGTTCTGAATTATTAGGTCTGTAACCACCTTGCAGTGGACCTATTATCTGATATTCGCTCTTAGCCGTGTTTTAGCTTTTTCTATGGTAATTCTAAGCCATTTAATGTACAAAAAGTAAGTGTAGATCCGAACTAAACCGCTCTACAAATTAATATATTGAAAGTGTTTCAGCATTAGAACTTTGTGGCTTGGCTACAACCGCATAATTACAGTATACCAACAAGCGACAGGTTTGACAAAATACTTGTATAATTAAAATACAGTATATGATTTTTTTTTATTTTTGGCAAGGCAATAAATTTAAATCAGAAAAAAATTTTGAGTCGGTATTTGAGTCACATTTATCTTTGAACTAACTAATACCTTATTTTATTAATAATAACCAGCTTAACCATTAAAAATATATTAGTTAAAATTTTAATTATTCCATTAAAAAAATGTAGGTTATCCCTCAATTATTATTATTATTACTGAATATGCTTTAATACGTATATATTAATGCTTGTGGTGGCTTCAATAAGTATATTATAGAGTCTGATAACATGCGATTATAAACAACTGCAGCACTGACTCTTAGATTTTCTAATTGTACAGCTGTGTAATGAGTCACACTCTTAATTTCATTATTAGTCCATTTGTATTCTATGATGTTAATGCATTATCACGACCTAACCCAACCAATCGTCAAGGGCCTAGTTGTCAAGTTGACCTAACGATTGGTTAGGTTAGGTCGTGATATTTTCCTTAGTTAGCCTTATAATGCTAACTAAAGAAGGCTGGGGGTCCTGATCTTCAGGTGATCCTAAAATTGTTTAAGTTTACTCGTGTCAAAACATAAATAGTGTCAGCATGAATTTTAAAGAATTTGTGTTTACCAGAATTTTCTTGCGCTCTCCATCGCACATAACCAGGTACACTCGGCTCATCTGGTACAGTCCTGAGCCAGGCATCTAATCTTTTGAAGATGTGAACTTTGAACCCTGTGACGTTTTTGAGATTCTTTGGAAGCTGGTTAAAAAGTCTTGACCCACTGACAACCAAGCTATTTTCCTTCAGGGTTGAGGGTGTTTGGGAACACTACACATTCTGCCTTTCCTGTTTTCCGATGTTATTTGGATGGTAATTGAATTTAGTGTGGGATCTCGTACCAGTTTATCGATTATTTTCCATATGTGACATATATACACATACATATATGCAGTATGTCACGGGACTGGGACTGGCAGCAACCCTAGTCGTAAACCTAACAGAGCCCTATAAATAAATATTTTGCCAGTGATGCTCAGGGTTTGTGTTTCAACGAGAAGCGACTAATCATTAAGACCTAACTGACAAAATTTACTGCCACTACAAAATATACGTTTAAAAGAAACGAACTAAATTAATAAGAATGTAAGAAGCACGAAACTATTATGGTAAATATAATAAGACGGGAACCCGCCTAACAGTCCTTTATAACCCACCTATAAAACAAGAGATCAGTGAATACCAAGAGTGAAAGAAAATGAAATGGAAAAAGTAAAACCCTAAAAATAGGAAAACAATGAACATTAAATTAATCCTTTTCGACCAGAAATATCTAGAACAATGACCAGAATAACAATCTAGCCTAAAAGGAATTAATATTAGTGAAAAGATAATAAAAATGCAGATATTAATTGGAAAATAAAAATAAAATAGTAACAGGGTAGTGACTTTTGTATGATCCGTTAGGTGGTTGGTTGTATGGTTTGTGATACGTCGCTGAATCTCATACACGCGCTTGGACTTTTGAATTTTGTTTGCTTGAAAGGAGACGACTGGCCTTGAATTGTCAGAATTTCGGCGTTTAAAGTGTGTGAGATTTAAAATAAGTGGAAATCATTTTCATCGAATGTTTCCCTGTAAAGTGCTGCATTAATAAAATTGACAAAATTAGATTTGCTCGAATAGAAATGGCAAACTATAGCGCCAATAACCTAAGAGTTGTCCTCTGCAAAAGAGGACACGAAGTTGGGAGCCATATCTCGCAAATTCCCATTGGTAACCTGCTTGGCGTGTTCTCTGTTAATAAACCCCTATTTTACAGTTTAAACCGCCAGTTATTTAAATATTTAATGTAAGTTTAGGTTAAGTTACAGTAGGTTAAGTTTGGGTTTCATTTAGGTATTAGATTTATTTATTTAAGTAGCCTAATATTAGGATTTACTTTATTTGTATTTATCAATACATTTAGTTTCTTAATTGAATGTTTTACGGTTCCTGGCTGGGACGGCCTTGCGCTATAAATGGGAAATACTGTATACTTATTTGTTTAGAGAATCCTGGTCACTATATGAACACCACACAACGGTGGAAAATCCTAGAATAATCACCAGGCAAGCATACCGCAAAAATAATTATGACAATAATAATAACAGACTGGAATAACTTTTTATTTAAATTCAATAACTGGAACAAATTACTAGTTCAATGCGACTCTTACCACTCTTATATGATGTGTTCAAGAAAATATAACAACCACTAATGAAGAAAAGCAAGTGAACACGTACGATGGAGATGTTTACCGTTCAATAGCCAGCAGAAGTGTGTCCATTTTTCGATGACACAAAAACATTCTCGACTCAAATCTCTTTAAGCGAGAAAAATCCCTTACCTTTTCCATTTTCCTCCATCCTTTACTGCTCCCAGCAAACTAGAAACTATAGATGTTGCAACAAAGAAATTCAATACAATGAATTAAAAAAAATTAAATCATATAAAAATAATGTTCGTACAGGGAAAAATAATATGCAAAAGAAATAACTTCACCATAAAATTGAAGGAAGCACGGGAATTTGCATTATTTTCTAGTGGGGAATTTTCCAGATACTGTAGATATTCAGTATTTAAAAACTTTCTGCACCAGGTAATACTGTAGAATATAGAAGGTAGACGTACAGGCGTATCCTCCCTGGAAGATCATACAAAGAAAGGAAAACCCACAATACCCCCACACAAAACCAAACAACATCCCTGAGGAGAAAGAAGTAGGCTATAACAGAAATATAAAACGAAAATATTTATTTCAAAACCTTCTGAAAAAAAATAAGTGTAACAAATCCAATAAATTTTCCTCAATTTCCACAGATTGCATCTGACCATTCTGACTGGAAATTCTTCAAAGGACACCGGTCTTGTGGATCAGACTTAACAATGCACACCCTTTTCGATGCTCTTCGATCTGCCCGTTTGAGAGCGCAAATGCAAGACCTAGATAGATTATCCTTCCTTCTCTCATCCAGATTATCAAAGATCTTTCGAAATTATTAACACGTTCCTCCATTTCCCTAACTAGCTCCAGATCTTTAACATAAGTATACATATTTAGAACAACTGGTACTGTTCATACAATTTCCAACAGTGGAGCCCTCTCTCGGATATACGCTTCATTTTGTTCAATAAAGACGGTAAACTTGTCCAGCCTTAAGTCACTACGCAATGTTATGCGAGGACACTTCTGATCGTAATTCCTCTATATAATATCACAATGAAAGAGAAATATCACCATTACGTGATAGTCTGAAATAAACAGGTTCTCCAGGATACCAGATTTGAAACGATGCATTTTCAGCTCTGGAATGGATATAGTTTCTGGTATCGGGCGCACTGATCCCCCTAACGTTTTCCAGTTAAAGTATCCCGCCCTCGAGTCTCCAACATGCACAAAACTCAATTCTTCTACCTTCTGCGGAAGTAGAGAAGAAACATACAAAAAATTGTGATTTTAAAATTACTAATCTAAAAATCAAAAAATACAATATAATACATACAACAAGAGAAATGCAACGATACTCGTCTAAAGATCCCACTCTCCAGATATCGTTGATCTGTGGCCATAAGCAATATCTTGACATTGGATTATCATTATTATTAACATTTAAATTGGACAGTGACGATAAACCTTCAGAATCCTCTTTATTCTGAGAAACCGATGGTCTCCTGATGCAAATAATCTATCATCTGAAGACCCAAGAACCTTAATCCTGGGCACTGCGGGTCTTTAATACCAAGGCTTAAATAAGTCAATATGAGTAATACATTTCTTTTCGGGTCCCTTGTTTCAAATTCTATACACCGTCCCATTTGGCAATACTTCTTCGACAATAAAAGGCCCTTCAAATTTAAGACTGAGCTTGTGTACAACACCTCTATTCAAAACTCTCCTTTTCGCACCTTATTTCTTATCTTAAAGTGTTTAAATTTCGAATGTTGTTCTTTCCAAAATTCGGCTGCTTTTTCCCCGAGATACTTCTCTAACATACTTCAACAAATTTTCCGATGGTGACATTCCTAGTTCATCATGAGTAAGACAGTTATAAGCAATATACGTTCCACAATTCCATTTGTTTTGGGTGCATGAGGTATCGAAATCTTATGATCATTCGAATATTTTTCCAGCAGTTCTTGAAATGGCAGCCGTGTAAATTTACGACCATTATTAGACGTTACGCTCTCAGGGATTCTCGCCAACAAAGAAGAATTCTCTCCTAAAAAATATGTGCCACCGTTCTTTATTGTTAATTGCGCGATGGAGCCACCGCCAAATACTCTGTCGGTCTACTGCTACTAACGCGTAAATATTACCCCGAAATGAACGAGGCAATTCCAAAACGTCGATAGCAACCTCATCGAATGGTAAAGACACCGTAACTTAAATAAAGGACTGGGCGGATTATTTACCCCTCCCTTTTGCAATTGCCAATGCTTTACAAGCTTGCACAACCATTTTAACGACTCTCCATATTTTAGGATGGAAAAAGTCTTTTTAACGATTGTTCACTTTTACTCCGACCAGGATGACCAAACCCTTATGGACCTTCAGTAGTAGCTCTTCACAATCTCTCTCGGGTATAACTGTGCTAGAAACCAACGAAATACTCCTATTAAGTTGTTAAGGAAAACAACAAAACGTCATCTTCCAAAAATCAAAATATTTGATAAACTTTCCAATAATTCCTTTTCTTTAATTTTTGTTTCAAATTCTTCCTTAGAATGTTTATTTGGGTCACGATCTTTTATTATTAAATAGATATCTCGATCATGATCCTGCAAAGTGCGAATCTCTTCAAAACTGACACCTCTAGGTAAACTAGATATCAGTTCATTTGTTACCTCTTTAGAGACCATCCTTGGAATCTCAACATCCATTGAATCCTTAGGCAAATTCTCTTCCTCTTCCAACATAACTTGAAGAACTACTACTACTAAATCTGTAGCTACTGCCGAACTTTTTTCGGGAAATGGAAGCCCACCATTAGACTTAAGCTTTAATAAGTTAAAATGGACACCATGCTTCAGAAGAAGATGAATATCTTTCACATTGTTCTTAGTCAAACTAATGAACAACACCTATTCTTGGTTGGTGTATATAAATATTACATTTGTAAACGTCCGATACCCCTTACAAAAACCCGAATGAGGGTAAAACCCCAGAGTACTTCATGGTTCGGATTTCCTTCAATAATCCTTTCGTGGGTTTACTTTCCTTCTTAATATTATTCGGTAGATACTTGGCTGTCCTTCTCCTTATGATAGTGATCATTCCCTAGTTCCAGAGACATTGCCTGGAGTAGTAAATCTGCTCCCGTAGGTTTATACACCAGGCATGGGATAATTGTAATTTGTGATTATAATTTATAATTGTAATTGACTGTAATTGATTTAACTTTTTCAAGTAATCGCTGTGTAATTGTAATTAATTAACTAAAAATGTAATTGTAATTCACTAACTAAAACTGTAATTGCAATTGTAATTGAAGTCAATTACATTCACAGTGACATTGAGAATGAACCCAATGAAGATCGAATAATTCATCTGATATTACATTGACTGCTAATTCAACTATGATTTAAATAGTATTTAAATAGATAAATATTCACTATGGGTATGGAAACAAAAATTTAAGGTTGTAAAGTAATGGCAGACTTCTTTCCTTTCCTCACATTTATATTAGGTGTTTCTATGAAAAGTAACTTTAATTTCAATTAATTACTTTTCAATGTAATTGTAGTTGCAATCAATTACATTTGCCAACTGCAATAATTGTAATAGTAATTGTAATTGAGCCTATGCAAAGTAATTGTAACTATAACCAATTATTTTTTATCTGTAATTGCCCCATACCTGTTATATACTATGTCGAAGTCCATTGAAAAGATGTCTTCAAATAACATTCCATGCGATTGTTGCACATTAGGGTGGAGTGAAAATGGACGACAAATGTTTTTTCAAATATCGAATTGGAATACCTGCAAAAGTTGTGAACGGGCTACTGTCAATGTTCACTCAAAATCTGATCCCCTTGATTTAATTATTCAGGGTCCCCAGCGAGGGCAAAAAACCGCTTCCTAATTTGAACATTTCTGGCAGCATTCCACTACTTTGTGTGTGTATTATATATATATATATATAAAAAAAAAAATATATATATATATATATATAGGGTGATTCAAATATGGGGGTAAAAATTTTTTTTTATATTTTAATGTGTTCAACCCTTTAAATGGTTCATTTCAGCATAAAACCAACTATCCTAAAATATTTTGGCAAATTTTTAATTTTTAGGAGTTGCTACCGCAATTAAAAATTGACAGAACGACTCAAATTGTCAAATTTTTCCACACCACCCAGGGGGTACAGTACAAGGCGCATTGCTTTTTTTTAATGTGAAAGCTTCCCCGTAGGTCCTACCATAACCACAAGCATGCATAATTAAACTAGCATGATATTTGAGACATTAGCTGTCCTTACTTCATCAATGTTTCTTTCTTTCTATCAGGGTAAACAGCCCTGTAGTTTTTCACTACTTGTAGCAAGAATTGTTTTTGATCTTCATCATGTGTTAATATTTTATTATATTCATCCATTAATTTTACTCCTCTTTCCGCTATATCATTCACGACTTTCCACTGTTTGATAGATTTCTTAGCGGAGTTATACTCTTCATTATTATGCCATTCTTTAGCATCTTTGAGTAAAAATTTTGAACTAAATTCTGTTATTGTAAAGAATCTTTGAGTATTTGATGACAAAATCTTCTAATTTCTTCGTTGGAATAAGTGCAGGATCTAGAAAAGCCCGTTTTGCAGGAAGAGTTTCTGTTGTATTTTGCAAGGCCTTTACAATTTTGTTTTTCGTTTCAGTAGGCACTTCATCATCATAAAAGGCCAAGGCTACCAGTTCTGATAGGTACTAGAGGTGACCTAACAGTTTTTTAATAGCAACAAATGCAATTGTGTCATTTATTTGTTTGTAGACTACAAGATTCTGTAATAATTCCAGAGCAAGACGAGGAGCGCAAGATGGCACAGGAGCTGTAAACCATGCCTTTACATATAACCGAGTAGCAAATAGACAGATGTCTTTTAGTCCTTTTTTGTCTTTCACTGAAATTTTGAACTGAGATTTGAGCATAAAATTTTTTAATGAATATGTAATTTTGGCCATCCACCTAGCTCGATGAAGTCCCGCTGGATGTTTAAATTTGATTCCACCTTTTGGTTCACCTCCCAAAAAAATAATTGTTAACTGCAATAGTTCTAGGTAATCGTCTCTTGGTTGGAATGTATCTAGTTGATTTGTTGCAAATATAATTATGTCATCTTTGATGTCCTGAATATTTTCATAGATATCTGGATCTGATAATGCTGTTTCGTAGTCCTCCTTATTAATGCTTGACCATTTTTCTCTGAACTTCTTAAAAAGGACTATATCTGGGCCAGAAGATGGTGATAAAGACTGAAACAACAGCTTCCAGCATAATTTCAAATATATGGTGTCGACATGCCAGCCACAATAAATCGTTGTCGAATTTTTGTTCTAGAAGAATAGCTGCACCATTTCTAGGACCAGTATTGGCTGCCGTTGTATTGAAACACATGCATTTTATTTGTTCGCAGATGTCCCATTCAAGCGATGTCTGATTGTTTGCATTAAAAGGAGACGCATTTCTGTCACTCAATTTTGCAACATCAAGACTTCCTAATAATTTATCATCAAACAATTTTCTACGTTTGCCAACCTTACTTTTCCATGTTGAAGGTTGTGCAGCACAGAAACCAGATTCATCACTTTTACTCTCTTCTGATTCTGATGATGTACTGGTGAGTATGACAGCCTCTTCATTCTTCTTTCTTTTGATCTCTTCTTCTGCTTTCCTCTTTTCATAACGTTGTTGCTTTTCTGCTGCTCTTTGCTCTTTTTTAGCAACAGCCTTATCAATGGTACCCATTTTTCCATGACGTCCTTTCTCACGTTGCATTTTCAAGAATTTCTTATCTTCTATTTTTATAAGCTGCATAGCATTCTCATGAGCAATGTCAAATAAGTTTTCCAGTTTATCTTTCCATTTTCTTCTTTATTATTTAAATTTTGTGATCTTTTCAATTTGTTTCCTTTGTTTTTCTTAAGCAGCTGTCATTCCTTCAGTATTCCTTGAATTTTATCTACTACATGTATTCTTTGTTTTGCTGGTATTCCTGCTTTTTTCCAAACTGCTAGCACATCATCTGCAGTAGAGTAGCATGATTCTCTAATGCCTCGCTTTTTAATATTTCTGTAGTGCATGAAGAAGGCCATCATTTCCTTCTCTGATGGTAATACGGATGTTTTAGTACTGCAGAGTGCAGAGGGCTGCCCAATTAGCCATACTTCAGTTTCTTTTCTTGTAGAACTTCTCCCAACTGAGCAACTAGGTGATGGTGAGTTAGGCCTAGCTTCCATAATCGATTAATTGGTATCAAAATTACGAGTTCCAAACAACAATTAAAAGCAAGCTAGTATATAAACCATTAATTAAAAATTCTGAAATATAAACAATTAAACATAAAATCATAAGTTGTAAAAACAAACAAATTGAAAAAGGGGGAAACTTTGACGCCTGGTAGCACATAGTAAATTTTATTTAAAATTCACCAAATTTGGCATACACTACTTTTTTGTCATAGGGAACAAAAATACAGGTTGAACAATTAAAAAAAAAAACTGATTTTTTGAATCACCCTAATATATATATATATATATATATATTTTTTTTTATTGGGTTTGTTTAACCTCCTTCGCAACATCTAAGGTCATATGACGGAGGGGACCTACAGCTTTACGTCATAGGGAACAAAAATACAGGTTGAACAATTAAAAAAAAAACTGATTTTTTGAATCACCCTAATATATATATATATATATATATATATATTTTTTTTATTGGGTTTGTTTAACCTCCTTCGCAACATCTAAGGTCATATGACGGAGGGGACCTACAGCTTTACGTGGGATCCGAACCACGGGTCGCTACATAATCTGGACGCGGAGGACGGCCTCCCATCCAACTACTACCCAGACCCAATGTCGCTTAACTTCGCTGATCAACGGGAAGCGGTGTTACGACATTGGCTACGACGTAGCCCATATATATATATATATATATATATATATAAATAAATTATATATATATATATATATATATATATATATATATATACTGTATATAAATAAACAAAGTACACAGAACTCGCCACGTGGAGGTAGCTGCACATCGAGTTCCAGCCTAGCCCATCCCAACCACTCAACCTTACTGTATTATGGACTTTTCTCTAAGTCTTATTACTTTTCCTGCTTATCGAACTATGTTGTGATTTAGTATTGAAAAATGGCATTATGTTTCTTGATTTCAATCTCACTCGAATGAATCCATCCCTTCGTTCTTTTCCACAAACTGTAGCTGCTGCTTCTGTTACTAGCTTAACATCTTTCTGCGGCCTATGTGTGACATGGTATCACAAGTATGCCTCCAAAATCTGACTGTTTGGAAGCGAGCTCTCTCAATTCCTCCGTTAATTCAATTTTATCAAACCCTGCAACTGGAAGTTGTTCACAATTTTTCAGTGCTTTGCCAATTGTTCCAGAGAAGGTATCAGGTCCTGTTGTGCTCCCATCAATGTGATATAACAAGTGGCGAAGTGGAAGTTCGTTAGCGTGCAATTGACATATTAGCCACTACAAAGGTCTACCTAATGCCAATTCTAAGAGGCTAATAATTCCATTATGCCTTCTGTATTTACAGGAGTTCCATCACATCCAATAGCCACCAGTTCATCAATGTTCTGAACATTTTCTGATCAAAACTGAATTAACGAATCTTTAATACCATGAGCAGTACCAGAGACAGGTGAAATATGACAACATAGCAAGACCCTGGTTCTCTTACTAAGGTTATGTGTTCTTCAATGACCGACTTGTAGTAATATTTTTTGCCTTGCTTGATATGACATTTAGTTTTATCTTTTCTCCCATCAAAATATAGAGCTTTTAAGTGTTCCTCATTGTCTTGTTGCATTTTACGCCGTATTTTCGTCCTTTCTCTTCTAATTTTACTCCTGTCAATTACAAGGGAGGTATCCTCATTTCCTATTAGACTGACATCTTGCAGGGCAGCAGATGCCAAAGATGCACCTGCTCGGTCAGATATGCCGTATCTATCACAAACTTGCCCAAAATTTCCTAAATTAACTCTCATTTGTTGATGCGAGTTAGACGGTCTAGCATCATCAAGAGCTCTTGTTTGGGTCAGGTTTGATTCTTTCCCTGGGCAAGCTGAAATTCACCCTCCGAATCAGAAGGAGGCCTAGGAGGCCTAGGCCTACAGCATCATCATTAGTTGAAATGCTTTTGCTAATTCGAGAAAGTTCCACTTCTTTTCGTTTCATATTCCTTTTAAGTTTTTCAGTTATTTTATCTGTTCCCAATTGCCATTTTTCTATCGCCTCTTTGATCAGTGAGAAATTTTTGCTCAATGCGAGGAACCTTTTTAGTTTTATCACAGTGACATGAATCAAACTCACATTTGCAGCTAGCAATATCAAATAAATTTTTAGCTTTTTCTCTGACCAACTGTAATTTGTTTTGATAATTTGGGTTTCCTTTTCTTCCTTTCTATGGCTTTATCAACACCATATATTTATTATGATAGGAGCGAATAAGGTGCAAAACTCTTTTGTGAGAAACTGTTGGAATTGAGGCCTTTACCCAAATATTTTCAATATCTAAAGCGACTCTTTCTCATATGTCAGAGACTGCAGGATCTTTGTTATTATTAGCGAACGTTATGTCAGCACTTACCCATAAACAATGTCTAAATATTTCTTCATAGGTTGGAAGCCTATTGCTATTTAGTTCTTTAGCAGCGCCAAAAACTGGGCATATACTACACTGCCTTGTCTTTACCTTTTTATCCATTTTAATATTTCTGAAAAAGTAGAAATAATGTAATTAAATCAGAGAATTACAAGAAATAAATATTTATGCATGCAAAAACGGTTGTTGTTGTTGTTGTTGTTGTTGTTTAGCCGATCAGCCCACCCTGATCGAGCAAGCCAAGCCGGCGGCACGCATGTAACCGAGCGCCCTCTCCGGAGTGGACCAGAGGTTCAGCGCACTGGTGATGTGTTGTGTTCTATGTTGTGCTAGAGCGGTACAGTCTGTCATAATGTGTTCAATTGTTTGTGGTGTGTCCTGGCACAGGTGGCAGGTGTCGTCTGTGAAATTGTCTAGTCTGTGTTTATATGTCCGTAAGTTGGGGTGATGGGTGGCGGCTTCGCACCTAGGACCGCATTCGGACCGAGTCGTGTCAGTGCTTTGTGGGTTAGATGTGTGTGTATGTGTTTTCTGTACTGACGAGGAAGCTTCTAACAGTGGCTATATCCTCCAGCGCGGGACACGTCAACGCGAAGAAGAGGTGACGTCAAACCAAAACATTAACGCGCTGGTGGCCAAACTTCCTTAAATCTCCGTGCAGCGGGCTGTTTACGGTTGGCCAGACTGGCAATCGACGGCCTGTTGCGTGGCACGGTCAGAGTGCCGATCAGCTCCCGGGGCCGGACCTATTCTCTGCAAAAACGGTTAAGTAGTTATACTAATAGGCTACGCTAAACTGTAACAGATCTCGTCAGTGCACGCACTTTAGGAAGACTGAGTGACTGAGATTCAAAATGTGATTTTTTAAGGTCATTGGGGAGTCTCTGACTGAAACAGCAGCTAGTTCAAATTTGGTGGACATTTAAATTAGCGTCATTTACAACTTTTCCTCGGTATTCCAAATTGATATTTTAAAATTCATATTTTCGCTCCACCCTATTGCACAATCATATTCGCTAAATATACCAAAGGTTCATGGTCGGTACACATGACAAATCGGCGACCATATAAAAAGGGACGAAAATGAATAATTCCAAATCTAATAGCCTGCAGTTCTTTATCGATAGGGGCGTAATGAAGTTGTGACTTATTGAAGGTCTTGCTAGCATACGTTATCACCCTCTCTGATCCTTCCTGTACTTAAGAAAGTATTGCCCCCATTCCCTCATTACTTACAAGGGCCACTCAATATATTTTGCCCCACCTTTTTTTTCTCTTCAAGTTTCCTTGTAAGTTCCAGAAATTTTGTACACAAGTAGTTACATACCGTTTTAACAAGTTTTTATTTTTCCACATACTCTCCATCCTTTTCTACGGCTTTCTTCCACCTCGAAACGAGGGCATTTATTCCTTACTGGTAAAAGTCCGCTGGTTTCCGCTGGAGCCACCTCTTAACCTCCTCAACACCTCATCGTCACTCTGACACTTTCTTCCACGAATAGCATCCTTCATTGGCCCAAACAAATGGAAGTCTGAAGGTACCAGGTGTGGGCTGTATGGAGGGTGGGGTAACACAGAGTCGAGCGCATTTTTGTGATGGCCTCTCTTGTTTGCAAACTGTTGTGTGGTCTTGCGTTATCGTGCAAAAGAAGGACGTCTTCCAGTTTTCTCTCCGGTCGAACTCGCTTTATACGTCTCTGGAGTATCTGTAGGGTAGCAATATATGCCTCCGAGTTGATTGTTTGTTCTTTCTTCATAATGTCCACCAGAATCACCCCTTTCATGTCCCAGAAGATGGTGGCCATAACCTTTCCTGCAGAGGGAGCCATTTTGAACTTTTTCTTGCGTGGGTAGTCTGCGTGATGCCACTCTATGGATTGGCGTTTTGTTTCAGGTTCAAAATGGTGTACCCAAGTCTCATCCCCAGTCACAATTCGTAAATAGAAGTCATCCCCTTCTGTCTCGTATCGAACCAACGACTCAGAAGCAATTTCTTTTCTTTGGGCTCTGTGATCTTCAGTCAGTTGGCGAGCAACAAACTGTGAACACACTTTTGAGTATCCGAGTTGCTGAATTATCGTATTCACACTTCCTTCACTACACTAATTCCTAGCTCCAGTGAGAGCTCCTTGTATGTAACGCGCCGATTTGATCGAATGATGCTGTTAGCACGTTGCACAGTGTGAAATGTCACAGCCGATCGGGCGACCGCTGCGTGACTCATCATCGAGGCTGGTTCTTGCTCTCTCCGATGATCTCACACGTTTAGACCAGCGACCAACTGTGCTTCGATCAACAACAGCATCTCCGTAAACGTTTTGTAGACGTTTGTGAATATTTCCATCTGTTTCCTTCTCTGCGGTTAAGAACTCGATAATAGCTCTGTTTACCACTTACCACTTAATACCACTTGAATTTTCTCTCAACAGGCTTCTCAGCCTTTTAAGACAGCTCTTATGTTACAGTACTTCATCTGCTGTCAATGTGCACAATTTAGGGTGGAGCGAAAAATACTTTTTTTCTAGTATGAAGTTCTAATAGTGATTAAAAGTTGCATTTAGTGGACGAAATATGCCTGCCAAAATATGAGTTCATTTCTTTAAAATTTTCAGCTGCCACCAGGGGGCTAAAGTTAACACAATTTTGTGTAAAAAGGAAAAAAATGCTTCTATTTTAGGTTTGTCAAACTATTATAAAATTTTATCTTAGAATTATCTAATAGTTTGATTAAGATTCTTAAATGATAGGAATTCGTTTTGTAAAAATGCCTTTTCATATGCTTAATATCTTCAGCTGCCACAAGAGAGCTGAAGTTAACACAATTTAGAGTAACTGAGTCATGTTGAGACTACACTGAATGTTGTGGGGGAGGGTTTGGGGAGGGTTGTGGGGGAGGGTTTTGGTGTGAAGGAATTTATTTCTGTGAGTCATTAGAACAGTGTGTTAACACTTGTCTTCTTAGGTAGTAGGCCTATTCGCTCAGTTGATCGGAGAGTTTTTTAATATGATCGGAATATTATAAAACTTTATTTTAAAGTGATTTATATAGAGATAATATTGATTTTATTATAAAATGCTTGTTATTATGTATTATATAATTTTAGTTTATTTATATAATATATTATATATTTATATAATATATTATATATACTTATAAAATATATTATATATTTATATAATATATTATATATACTTATAAAATATATTATATATTTATATAATATATTATATAACTTATAAAATATATTATATATATTAATTATATAATGTTTTGATGTTACAGGATATTTTGTGATTGTGAATTTTTCTTAAAAATATTATGGCATCAAATACTAAATATAAACATTTCACTAGAGAACATATGAAGTGTGCCATATTTGAAGTACCTTGTGAGATGAGTGATATGCAACTACCAACTTATAACTGCATTATGAAAGATTACCTGTTCACAAAACATTTAGTGAATGAGCAGATGAATAACAAGGAGCCTTCATTTTCTGAAATAGCAGAGGCAGTTTCCAAAAAGGTAGAAAATATTTGGAAGAAGGCCTCTTTGCCAATAGTTTCACATACACGCGTTTTACAGATGATGCGAGTGTACCATGATAAATACAGGTCCTTATTAAAGCCATACAAGTCACGCAAGGATCAGCCTAAGTACAAAAATCAGCTTGAAGAATTTGAAAACTCTTCAAAATGCACTTTGTTTGACATCTGCACCTGCAAATGTAAGGAGTTTAGGAGATGCTCATGTGAAAAGAGTAAGAAAGTCCCTCCAAAAGAGCAGGATTTTTTAAACGACCAACGAACACGCAGAATAATGGTGATAGGAAGCACTGACATAGCACACACAAGACGATTACAAGCAAGAGAACATCGAAAGGAAATGGAAAAAGCACGTCTGGAATCCTCACAAACAACTAGTGCTGCTATAACCAATACGTCCAACTTACAAATCGAAACAGAGACAAGTGAACTTCAACAACTAGAAGAGATATCTGAAGATAATGAGGAAGATACAACCTCGACTCAATATGTAATATCAGAACAACAGATGCGTGAGCCACTGCCTTCATTAGCAATTACTTGTGATAGATTTAAAATGTCGGACAGAGCTGGGGCTGCTATTGCTTCTGCAGTATTGGCAGATCTTAAAATTGTTACTCCCGAAGACAAAGGGAATATTATAGACAGAAGTAAGCTAAGACGTGAAAGACAAAAACAGAGAAAGGAACTACAACAGATAGGAGAGCCAAAAACCATGCGGGGATTATACTTTGATGGCAAAAAGGATAAAACAATGATTCAATTCCAGGAGAGTGATGGCTCTAACCACCAAAGAACCAAACGCAAGAGCATATCAGCATAATATCTGAACCACACTCTCTGTACTTTGCACATGTGACACCTTCCAGTGGCAAAGCTAAATACATTTGCACAGCGCTAGTGAATTGCTTGAAAGAAAGGAATGTTGATATAGGGAACATCGTTGCAGTTGGCTGTGATTCGACAGTGGTTAACACTGGTAGTATTGGAGGCACAATAAGATTACTGGAAGAAGCCTTTAATAAGCCATTGCAGTGGCTGATATGCCTTTTACACCTTAATGAACTTCCATTGCGCCATCTGTTTCATCACTTGGATGGTACCACTACTGGACCAAGAGCATTTTCAGGAGAAATTGGCCGAGCACTTTCAGACTGTGAAAAGCTTCCCATAGTTAACTTCAAACCCATTGAAATTCAAGAGGACATGTGTGAAGTTGATGTAGATGACATAAGTACTGACCAGAAATACCTTCTTGAAATTCACAAGGCTATATCAAGTGGAACATTCTCAAAGAGTCTTAGTCATAAGAGTCCAGGCAATATATCACATTCAAGATGGCTCACCACAGCAAACAGGACTCTGCGGTTATATGCAAGCACAGAGAATCCTTCAGACAATTTACAAGAATTAGCTACTTTCATTGTTAGGGTATACGCACCAATGTGGTTTCAGATAAAGCGTAAACCATTATGCCAATATGGTGCTAAACATATGTGGCATATGATTGCAAGAAGCCGGTATCTCCGTGAAGAGCTTAGGAGAGTACATGACTCAGTCATTCAGCGAAATGCATATTACGCAAATCAAGAAAACATTCTCATTGCAATGATAGCTGATGAAAGGGAGCATGTGCGTCAGTTGGGATTTAGGCGTATCATAAAAGCAAGGGCATGCATTCAAGAAACAGATGTTATCAAGTATTTTAAGGTGCCAGAAATAAATTTTTATGCCAAAGACTATACAGATCTCATTATGTGGCAAGATTTTCAGATAGCAGAACCACCGATAACCAAAGGAGTTTCTCTTGATGATATTGAATCATGCATCAAACATGGTACTACTCTTCATTCAGAATTATTTCAGTTTCCATGTCATACACAAGCCGTAGAGAGATGCGTCAAGCTCGTTACAGACGCTGCTGTATCAGTCTGCGGACCTACAAACAGAGACGGTTGGATTCGTGCTACATTAGAATCAAGGAAAAAACAGCCAAAATTTGACACAAAAGCAAATTACTAAATAGTCTTCAGCAAGAACCCTTTCTAGAGGGAGGTTGGTTGGGGAAAGGGTGGTAACTCCGCTAAGGCACGAAATAACGTTTCTTAACTGTCTCAAGCCAGTATAAAGGAGGAGAGACATCCTAATTTATTACTGTTCCCTTTCTCAAGTAAATACAGAATCATACTTAAATGTCATTTTTAAGTTAAATTCAGCCCTCTTGTGGCAGCTGAAGATATTAAGCATATGAAAAGGCATTTTTACAAAACGAATTCTTATCATTTAAGAATCTTAATCAAACTATTAGATAATTCTAAGATAAAATTTATAATAGTTTGATAAACCTAAAATAGAAGCATTTTTTTCCTTTTTACCCAAAATTGTGTTAACTTTAGTCCCCTGGTGGCAGCTGAAAATATTAAACAAATGAACTCATATTTTGGCACGTATATATCGTCCACTAAATGCAACTTTTAATCACTATTAGAACTTCATACTAGAAAAAAAGTATTTTTCGCTCCACCCTAGTGCACATGCAGCCGCTGGTGACCAAACTGAAATTGTATTTTTCTTCATAGTTGTATTTTAAGGGTTAATTTGTCCACAGCTTATCAAGTCTCGACTCAAAAGATTTTACACAGTTGGTGCCATTACCACATATTCAGTTAGACTATTCCATATGTTTACATTTCTATGTATAAATTAATGTTTCCTCTTATTTATCCAGTTCTAATTTTCTTTTGCTTGTATTTATTGCCTCTTCGATTATCATTATTCAGCTCAATAAAGTTTGTAACACTGCAGTCATATTTGCCAGATGGTATCTTTTACAGCTCGATCACATCACCCCTGAGTCATCTATACGTCAATGTTGGCAGACCCAATTTACGTAGCCTTTCTGGGTATGCGTCGTTCTTTAGATTTGGTATCAACTTTTGGTGGTCTCTCACCTCAAAGGAGAGAATTACAAAAATAAAATTATTACAGTGATTCGTATCAATAAACATAGAGCCATTTAAACTGTGATATTTGACAATTTTCCAAAGGTGTTACACAATCATAATTACTATTTTATTTGAGAGCTATTTTATATGAACACAACAAATTCAATATCTTGTTTAGCCACCGTTATTGTCTTTGACTTCTTGCAATCGATGTGATACAGAACCAACATAATTATATAGCAGCTGTTGATTCCTCCTCAGCACCTCCGACTCATTAAATGTGTGTTATAAAAGCTGGTCCGTTGTTCGTTCTTCCACTGGTTCCCACACATTTACAATATTGGCCCATATATTCTCGATGGGATTCATATCACAACTCTTACTTGGCCAATCTAGAAGGTCGATATTTCTTTGCTCAGAGAAGCAGCGTGTGACGATCCGTGCTGTGTGAATTGGGGGCCTGTCTTGCATAAAAATGATTCGCTCAGGAAATGGCAGAGCATATGCACGCACAGAAGGACGCATAACCTCTTCGAAAATTTTTATGTACTGATCTGCAGTAAACCTCTGTTCTATTTTCGTGAGCTCTCCTACACCATACAGATGAAACCATCCCAACATGTTACAGGTGACATAACCGCTACGTGCTTCTTCGTAGATATGCTCTTGAATATATTGAATATTATTCCACCTCCAACAATGAAGACTGCCATGGGATGTGGAGTAAAAGGTCTTTTCGTCGGTAAATATCACTCGGCTCCAAAAGTCAAATCCTTTGTCAACATGTTGCTGAGCAAATAGAAGTCTATTTTCTCGGTATTCCTTATTCCTTGATAGCCGGGGTCCGATGATGTAACCCAACTTCATATAGCCGCCGCCTTACTGTCATTGCCGAAACATCAAGCTGCAATTGTTCCCTTATGGCAACAACATTGGTAAAGGGATGGGCTTCGGCAACATCGCAGATCCTCCGATCATACGCAAGCAGCGCAACAGTTGTCAGTCGAGGTTTCCCCGTTCTGCGGTGATCCCGTACATTTCCTTCCTCTTTCTATCTCTTCAACATATATAAACAGTGTTCCTAGAAATTCCAAGTCCTCTTGCAATTTGAGCTGGAGACAGCTCGCTCTCATTCATGCCGATGATTCTTCCCCTTTCAGCAATTTTCTGGTGATGATAATCCATTCTGAAGAGTAGTTGCTTCGATGAGATTCAGAAATAGCGTGAGCTTATTCTCAGTCACCATACCTGTTAACACCTCTGTCATGACGTCATGTGGTATCACGTTATATGTTAAAAGTCAGGTGGAATTTTGGAATGCGGAAACAGTTTGGAAAATGGTCATTAAACTGCTACACCAGGGGTTCCCAAACTTTTTTTGTGATCACCCCTTTTGGTTAATCGCCAAATGGAAATTACCTCCCTGCAAAAGGCAAAGGAAACTTCATTTTACTGAGCAAGGGAATAATTATTCAAATTTTATAAACATAATACTCGTATATTTCTATATATACAGTGCCTTATGTATAAATTAAATACATGATATTGGTCAAAGAATGGCTACAGCATTACACAGGAAGCAAGCAAAACGGGTCGCCACCAACTACTAGTCTAGTGCGAGGGATGGAACTGTTTCTGCTGAACTAACACCTAATTCTCGGTTCAATTTCACTGAAGGCGCAGCGTAAATCGCCTTCAATGTGCAACCGATTTCGCAGTTTGTTCTTTATGACCATCATTGCTGAAAAGCCTGCCTCACAACGATAACTTGTCGCAAAAGGCACCAGCACTTTCTTTGCCTCTTCAGCAAGCAAAGGATACTCCCCATCCACTTTTGCCCAAAATGTCTCTATTTTTTTCTCTGCAAACTCAAACTTCAGAATAAGATCTTACCGCATTTTCAGGAATTCTGTTTTCAGTTCAGGTGAGTCACTGTTTTTCAGGGCGTAATAAGTAAATGGACTCTTTTTTTTTAGATAGCATGGCTGCGTATAAATATGCTTCTGTACCACATCGACTGCAGGAAGTTAAAGACAGCAGCGGTGGCTGGACAAGATATTAAATTTGTTGTGTTCATGTATAAAATATCTCCCAAATACAATAGTAATTATGACTGTGTAACACCTTTGGAAAATTTTCAAATATCATCGTGTAAATGGCTCTATATTTATTGATATGGATCACTGTAAAGGTTTTATTTTCTGTAATTCTCTTCTTTGGGGTGAAAGACCGCCAAATGTTACAGCTGCAGTGGTTCAACACTTAAGTTGTAACATGGAACTTATTAATGCAAAAATATTATATGCATTTATAATGCTGCCTCAATACAAAACATTCTTCGTTTCTAAATAATATTTCTCTCAGTGACTCTTTATCACTATAGCAGTGTTGCTGACCTAGAAATAGTATTTGCTCGGCATATAACAATGCCATACCAGTAGTATCCATTCAGCTGTCGTCCATTTGCCAATTGGAAGATATTCTAAGCAGTGACGTATGAAACCTACAGATACCCATTAATCTGGTAACGTTATAATGTTATTAAAATTTAATATGCATGAAAACATTGTTTTTTCATTCATAAGCCGCCTATATATGTATTTATATATATCAGGTTTAGCTCTCTCTTTGTTATAACACAAAATAATATCTGAATCTATATTTAATCTTAAATATAAATAAATAAATAAATAAACATATTAATTTGGAATTTAATCAGGGCAAAATAATGCCTACCAACAGCTCTGTTCGTTCAGGATGATAGGCTTGCCAATACCATGAACACTGTCATCACGTCCAAAGGTTTTTTTTAGTTTTTACAAGACCATTTTTTATTCACTTCATTGTTAATATATATCCCCTTCTTGAATTTATATTTATGTTTCCTTAGTAATAGGTAAACCAGAGTGACGAATGGAAATAATTATGTTTTAAAGACATTTTGCAATGAGTCAACCAACCAATCAGCGCTCACTTCAGATTTTCGTTCTCGATAACCACAAAATTAAATGGTGAAGACATCAAACCACTAACACTCACTTCTACTGTTACTTTCCCATACACTCTAATTCTTGGATCTATTCCCATTCCAGTTAATAACGGCTGAACAGGGTTTTGGGTTTAGACCCTAGACCCTCTCTCAAAGCTAGGTCCTATCTGCTTAGCAGATAGCTAGAAAGGGAAGCTATATTTTGGGGCCTCTTTGCAAGTGACCCGTTGCCCACGTTGGGCTTCCATCATGAAAAGAAAAACTATAGTATTTGTTTACCATTACTTTAGGCCTGTTCAAAAATCAACTTTTTCTTATTTTCATAGGTTTCTGTACATTTTCCCATGCTTTTTGACCTAAAAAAGCCGAAAATCACAACTATTTTGACCTAGGATGTTGGGAAGCATTGCCGCATGGAGCTTTAAATTTTCTGCCTTGAAATCGGCCAAAGCGCCAATTCCGGGGTCCCTTGAATTATGTTTTGCACTTTAACTTTTGATCTAAACAAGATAGAGCAACAAATTAGGTATCAAATGAAAGAGCATAAAATTAAAAATAATAATAATAATAATAATAATAATAATAATAAATAAATAATAATTAATAATAATAATAATAATAATAATAATTATCTATCATTTTTCAGGAAACAACAGAAACTCAATCAGAATCTAGAAAACCATCTACAAGTTACAACTTCACAATGGCATTAAGCAAGGAGCTGAGGGAGCTCCGTGGGCGCACAGTTGATATCTCAGAACCTCCACGTACTGTCCACAGGCAGGTGTCAACTGGGCCATCTACCAGATCTCTCACTGAAACTTTCCTGGTTGGATACCCTTCAGCTTTTATCAGTGGTTCCCAGCTTCCCACCAACAGACAGGCGTTCCAGTATTTCCTTAATCTTCAGAATTTACCGGAAAATGCAGGGAGGCCCATGGTTCAAGACCTTGCATATGAAACAGTTGAATCTATCATCCCATTCTGGCAGATGGCTAGGATCAAGACAATGACCAAGTACAACGCAATGAAGCTCTTCATGAAACTACATGAGAAACATCGTGCTCTGGTGAAAAGCAAAGGAAGAGCAAGTAACCCTGGAGGAAAAAGAGGAGCATTTGTGCTGGAATTAGACAGCCTGTTCGATATAGGAGCTCCAGATGCAATCCAGGAAATACAGAACAACAGACTGTTATCCAGAGAGAAGAAAGATGAGGATATCAGGTTCTACGAAGACCAAAAGACTGAGAGGAAAGGTCATATGTCTGGTCATGATAAGATTTTTGAGACAAGATCCCTGCAGCAAGCAGCGAGGAATGAAAGACTGCAGCATAGACAAGAACAAGGTAAAACTAATTACTTTGAACGTCACAAAAAGTTTTAAGTTTTATTCCATTGCGATATTTAGCATGTACTTAACAATTACTGTCTTAACATGTTGTACTATTTTACAGCTGCAGCAGAACAAGAGGCAGTTGTTCATGTGGATGACATTACCTGGGGTGACTCAACTGACAACGACGCTAACACAGAGGACATGGATTACCATCAGCCTCGTCCTGGATGTTCTCACCATCAAGACACTGTGACTAGTGTGACTTTGACGTTTCCAAGGAAGGTCATGGAATGTGATGTCATCTGCAATACAGCTGATCGTCTTGGTTTATCAGACAATCAAGTTACTGCCATGGTTTCTGCCACCTTGAAAGCTGGAGGGGCTGATCTGGATAACTTCGTCATCTCAACCTCAACAACACGTCGCAACAGAATGCTGTCCAGGTATAATATCAGCCAGAGTCACATGTCCAAGTTTTGTGAAAAAAAAACACAGTACGCTGCCTTACACTGGGATGGAAAGTTGCTCAAAGATGTCTTGGGCAGTGAACCTGGAAGTACCTCAGAGACTTTAGCTGTGCTAGTGTCTGGTCCACCTTCATACACTGAAGGAAAGTTATTGGGAGTACCTGTCATCGACAATTCTTCTGGCACAGCTCAGGCTGAGGCTTCAATGGATTTACTGGAGACATGGGAACTTACGGATAATGTTACTGCCCTTGTTTTTGACACTACATCCAGTAACAGTGGAGTTCACAGAGGAGCTGCCAAACTGCTAGAGAAAATGCTGAACAAAAAGGTGTTTTATCTGGCCTGTCGACATCACATCCTGGAAATCCTAGTAGGAGCAGTTTGGGAGAAGCTGTTTGGGAAGGTGAAGGGGCCAGATAATCCCTGGTTTGAGCATCTGAAGGATGTTGGACGGACTTGTCCAAGGAAAACCCAAAGATGCTGGCTATCAACAGCAAATGGCTGAAGGAAAAGAAGAAGAACAGTGAAGAAATACTCCAAGACATTCTAACAGCAGAAAGGCTTCCAAGAGCCGACTACAGGGAAATGGCTGAACTGACAGTCATTGTTCTTGGAGGAACGCCTCCTCGAGGTATTCACTGGAGTCGACCAGGCGCCATTCATCAGGCCAGATGGATGGCCAGAAACCTGTACTCCATGAAAATGCTGATGTTTGCAGATCAACTTGAGTACGACGAAGACACTGTATCAAAGCTGGAAAGACTCAACACCTTCCTTGCGCTGTTCTACACTCCTGTATGGATGATGTCAATGTCTGCTGCAGATGCTCCCGTGAATGATCTAAGTCTAATCCAGGACATGTTGAAGTACAAGAAAACTGACCCAGAGCTTGCTGATGCAGTACTTAATAAGATGGAAAACCACAAATGGTACCTGACGCAGGAAGTCGTGCCATTTGCCCTGTTCAGCAGTAGATTGAGTGACACATTGAAGCACGACATTGCTGCCCAGTTACATGCCACTGAGAGCCAGACAGCTTCAGAACAGGAAAGCCTCTATTCCAGAGAGTCACAGCTAAGACCACCCTGGTTGATCTCATTGGCCCAGAATCACATTTCCTGCTGGACACACTGAACATTGGATCCGAGTGGCTTCTGGAACCTGTCACGTCTTGGCCACAGAATGAGGACTACAGAAAAGCGTTGGACTATGTTAAGAATCTGAAAGCGGTGAATGACATTGCTGAACGTGGTGTCAAGATGATGAGCGACTTTGCAAATGTCATAACAACAGATGCCAAGCAAAGGGACTATCTCCTTCAAGCTGTGGAGTTCAACAGACGCCGCTTTGACAGCTTCAAGAAACAAACTCTCAACAACTGACTTTGTAAATGTCATTATGAAATTAATCATCATGTAATGCTTTCACTTCTTGATCGATTAGACTTGTGACAAAATGTTAATCTCAAATTTGTGTCATGAATAAGGCGCCTTGTCTGCCTTGAGTGTGAGAAAACGAATTTTGTGATATTTCTGAAATTTGTATGTACCAATGTGCCATTTCTTGTTCCAAGACTATCATAATTGTATAAGTTAGAAAGAGGATTAAAAACACTTTAATTTGGTGCCTATTTTGTTGCTCTATCTTGTTTAGATAAAAAGTTATAGTGCAAAACATGATTCAAGGGACCCCGGAACTGGTGCTTTTGGCCGATTTCAAGGCAGAAAACTTAAAGCTCCATGCGGCAATGCTTCCCAACAACCTAGGTCAAAATGGTTGTGATTTTCGGCCTTTTCAGGTCAAAAAGCATGGGAAAAAGTACAGAAACCTATGAAAATAAGAAAAAGTTGATTTTTGAACAGGGCTACCATTACTTATTAGGACTACAGTGGATTTAATTTTTCCAGAAGAGTTCCTTGTTACATGCACGGTTTTTGTATAACATATCTATACAGGGTGGCCAAAAAGCTGCTGCCCCGACACATTCTAAACCTATGCGTCGGGGCAACAGACTTTTGGGCAATTCACCGGGTAGATTGTCGATCCCGGGTGACTTGCCCGAAAGCAAGGATGATATATGATGTGCAATCTCACCCCTCAGGACCATCGGCGTCTCCTCCGTTTCCTCCTCTCTCCAGCTCCGGAAACTCGGCGAGGTTCATTTGTTCCTCTTCTTCTCTGAATAATTCTTCGAAGTATTTCTTTCAAATACTTTTAACTTCATCTATCCTCGCTGTTTTCTCTCCGTTTTCGTTTCGAATTACGTTAGATGTTGGGGTCCATTTCCGAGTTATTTCCTTAACTGTTCTGTAGAGGTTTTGCAGTGTATATATATATATATACAGTTCTCGAAGTGGAAATTTTAAAGCAAGGGTGTGGTTTTTCAAAAATTTTGGTTAGCGTTGCCCCTCATATTTCAAGAACAATACAATTTTAAAAAAGCATTCTAACACGATAACTTAAGTTTAATTCAATTTTTCAAGCATATAAAACCATATTAAATTTTAAAAATTAGCTATTAGTTTTGTGAATTATATGTTGCAAAATAAGTTAATATACGGTTAACTTTTTTATTCGTGTAAAGGGACATAAAAATGCATTTATAAATCTCTATTTAATTGCATATAATTGATTATATCAAGATATTTATATAAAAAAAAATTTGTTTATGGCATAGAATATAAAAATAGGTATTTAAAATATAAAAATAGGTAATTTAAATGTAAATTTATTCAATATATTTTTTAAACAAAAAAAATATGCTAGCTTAAAATAATTTAAAAAGAGATTCATATCCCGTAGGAATTACTGCTTCAGGTTTTCTAGCTTGGCAAGCTGTATAATCTGCATCTCGTTTTCCTATTGCAATCCATTTTCTTGCATAGTCTTCTGGTTTGAAGAGAAGTTGTAGTGGTCTTGCAATCTTAAAGAAAAGTAATTTGGATGCTGCATCAATTTTTATACAATTTCTTGCTGATGTAATAGTGAGATTCATGCAGCTGAATGAGCGTTTACATTCGCTCGTTGAAATAATTACTGAATTTATTGCCGCTAATAATGATTTTAATCTAGGCGGTACATCTTTTCCTTTATTTTGAATATACTCTCTAAATCCTTGCACAGAATCTTTTGATGGCACTTGAAACTCATCACTCAAGAAACGAATGCTTTTTTCACCAAAGCAAATATCTTCATCCATAGGCCACTTCACAGGATCTAAAACTTCTAAGTTTTTTATTAATTCTTTATATTTATCATCATATCTGCTACCATCTGTAAGGCGGGAAGCTACAGAAGTAGGGGTGCGTGTTTCCCCGCATTTCTTTCCAACAAAAAAGTAAGGGTGTGCTGCTAACCAATTGAGAGAAGTGGGGGTGTGCACATCCCCGCGTTGCCGTCCACTTCGAGCACTGTATATAATATATATATATATTGCAAATATATATAGAGTATATGTATACACAAACTCAGAATGGTCCCTTGAGAAATTTATATGTTAAACACAGACCATGCATGGAACAAGGAACTCTTCTGGGAGATTACATCCACTATAGTTCGAATAAGTAATGATAAATGACAAATACTATAGTTTTTTTCTTTTTCATGATGGAAAGGCCAACGTGGGCACCGAGTTACTTCCAAAGAGGCCCCAAAATATAGCTTCCCTCACAAGCTATCTGCAAAGCAGATAGGATCCAGCTTTGGGAGAGGATCTAGGGTTTACAGTTTACACCTAGCCTACTACATTCAGAACCTCAATATACGCAAGAAACTCGTTGCATTCACGTCGGATTGAATACATCAAAGAAAAAGGGGTAACTATTGTATTTTTAGCCAAAAAACAAAACTTAAACCTCAACCGGGATATTGAGCGTCCACTTTTCATTTATCATTACTTATTCGAACTATAGTGGATGTAATTTCCCAGAAGAGTTCCTTGTTCCATGCACGGTCTGTGTTTAACATACAGTATATATATATATATATATATACATTCAACTGCAAAGAACACGCAGTATAAATAACGTAAAGAACGACGCTTGTATAGGAGATATTCCGCGCAAGACGAGAAAGAGAAAACAACAAATGAAAAAATGAAGTACCACCTGGGAATCGAACCCGGGATCTTCCGATTGCCGGTCAGACGCGATAACCACTACACCATGGACTTCACTCTTCACTCTTCACTCCCGGGTTCGATTCCCAGGTGGTACTTCATTTTTTCATTTGTTGTTTTCTCTTTCTCGTCTTGCGCGGAATATCTCCTATACAAGCGTCGTTCTTTACGTTATTTATACTGCGTGTTCTTTGCAGTTGAATGTATATAATGTTACGGCATGCGGGAGGTGCCCCCTTGGGGCATTGGTTTCTGCGAGTATGTAGAGGAATTACGGCATTTGGAAGAGTGAAGTCCATGGTGTAGTGGTTATCGCGTCTGACCGGCAATCGGAAGATCCCGGGTTCGATTCCAGGTGGTACTTCATTTTTTCATTTGTTGTTTTCTCTTTCTCGTCTTGCGCGGAATATCTCCTATACAAGCGTCGTTCTTTACGTTATTTATACTGCGTGTTCTTTGCAGTTGAATGTATATAATGTTACGGCATGCGGGAGGTGCCCCCTTGGGGCATTGGTTTCTGCGAGTATGTAGAGGAATTACGGCATTTGGAAGAGTGAAGTCCATGGTGTAGTGGTTATCGCGTCTGACCGGCAATCGGAAGATCCCGGGTTCGATTCCCAGGTGGTACTTCATTTTTTCATTTGTTGTTTTCTCTTTCTCGTCTTGCGCGGAATATCTCCTATACAAGCGTCGTTCTTTACGTTATTTATACTGCGTGTTCTTTGCAGTTGAATGTATATAATGTTACGGCATGCGGGAGGTGCCCCCTTGGGGCATTGGTTTCTGCGAGTATGTAGAGGAATTACGGCATTTGGAAGAGTGAAGTCCATGGTGTAGTGGTTATCGCGTCTGACCGGCAATCGGAAGATCCCGGGTTCGATTCCCAGGTGGTACTTCATTTTTCATTTGTTGTTTTCTCTTTCTCGTCTTGCGCGGAATATCTCCTATACAAGCGTCGTTCTTTACGATATATATATATATATATATATTGCAAAACCTCTCCAGAACAGTTAAGGAAATAACTCGGAAATGGACCCTAACATCTAACGTAATTCGAAACGAAAACGGAGCGAAAACAGCGAAGATAGATGAAGTTAAAAGTATTTGAAAGAAATACTTCGAAGAATTATTCAGAGGAGAAGAGGAACAGATGACCCTCGCCGAGTTTCCGAAGCTGGAGAGAGGCGAGGAGACGGAGGAGACGTCGATGGTCCTGAGGGACAAGATTGCACATCATATATCATCCTTGCCTTCGGGCAAGTCACCCGGGATCGACAATCTACCCAATGAATTGCTGAAAGAGGGAGGAGAACCAGTAACCACTGGTTGACAATTCTAACGCACCTCGTACTGGAGGGGAGACAGATCCAGAACGACTGGTAACAAGGACAAGTAGTCCCAATCCATAAAAAGGGGGACGTCACAATATGTGAAAACCACAGACCAATAACCTTATTGTCCCATGCCTATAAAGTACTAGCTAAATTTATTCGAAGCCAGATGCAAGTTAAAGAAGAGAAAATACTTTCAGAGGAGCAAGCGGGCTTCAGACAGAGAAGAGGAACAATGGACCAGATCTTCACCCTGAAACAAATAGAGGAGAAGAGATGGGACTATGGAAAAGATCTTATATGTGTGTTTATTGATTTCAAGCAAACATTTAACTCAGTCTGGAGGGAGGGTATGGTGCAAGTTTTAAAGCACGGTGGCTTCAAAAAGAAGATTGTAGACCTAATGGAAAGATTATACACCGGAACGTCAGCCAATGTATGAAAAGGTAACATCCAAACAGAGCATTTGTTACTGAGAGAGGTGTAATCCAGGAACAAAAATGACACATATAGAGCATTGCTTGAACGTATAAAACTTGGGTACGCGGTGATGAATAAACTACAAAATCTGGGAAAATAATAAAATTAGTATGAAACTGAAAATGAGAATATACGAGACTGTAGTGTTACCAACCGTTCTTTACGGGGAGGAGAGTTGGGTCATGAAGGTAAAGGAAAGTAAAAAAATAATGGCATTTGAGTCGGCCTATCTCAGACAAATATGTGGAGTAACGGGGTCGATAGATTGACAAACGAGGAAGTAAGGAACCGTGTGGGGAGGCTAATGCCAGCTGAAGTAAAAGTGAAGGAAATACAGAGGCGATAGTTCAGCCATGTCGAGCGATTGTAGAGACAAGACTGCCGAGGCGAGCCTTGTACACCAGGGAACATGGGACACGGGCGAGAGGACGCCCAAGGAAAACGTGGCTTGGGGAATTCAAGAAAGATAACCCTGGAAAAACCTCCCAAGAACTCACCACACTGGCAAGAACGAGAAGAGCCTGGAGCGAGTACAGACGCCATCTGAGGGATCCGACCTGCTGATCCAGCAGGATGGGACATAAGTCGATATATACTGGTTATGATCTGCAATTCAAATATAAATTCTAATTTGACATTGCGAATTTAAACAATCGTATGCATTCAGTCTTTTGTATAGGTATACGTTCTGCTTACAGTGAAGTTATATACATACATACATACATATATATATATATGCACTTTGTGTTATTTTGTGTGAGTTCGAACGACGGTTCAGGATCGACCTGCGGTCGACCCTTCTGCAGCATCCCGTCTCATTTGCGGGATTTGGTGAAGGAGGGAATGTTGTCTGATCTCTTCCTGCCTTCGTAGCCAGCCACGCATGGCTGGTCAGGGACTTTGCACAGGAATCTGTCCAGCTAGTTCTTGAAGTTATTCAGGTCGGTGTGCTGGAGATTTACTTCTCTCGGTAGGGCATTGAAAAGCTTTGGGCCTCGTATTCTGAGGGAATTTTCCATCCTCGTTTCATGGCCCCCTGTCCAACAGAAGCTGGGACTGTGCAGAATCTGCCTTTTCTATCATCCCAGTTTGTTTCTATTTCATTTCTAAGGTTAGGGACAAAGCCCTCAAGTATTCTCCATATGTTAACCCCTCCGTCTATGGCCTTGGGCGGGTAGAAGTTGACGGGGGTTCTGGTTAGGTGGCAGCAACGGATTTGTTACTCTGGAATATCTGGTACCGTATACTACTCTCCGATTTCTTCTTGTAGTGGATCGGGAAATTATTTTTCTTCATTTAAGATTAAGTTCTCTGAAGAGAGCAATGCTCGAAGAAGACAAAGGTATTCTCTTACTGTAGTTTACTGCTAAAATGTTACAGGTAATGCTCAGCCTCTAAGTTAGATCAGACAAATCAGAATGAACATTGAAGAAATTTTATGGGCTTATATACTGAAAGTTTAATGACATTTATTATTTAATGCTGATCTGTTTTTGTTTTCTTCTCAATAGGCTGATTTACTTTGCAAAATATTTAAAGACAAGGTAAATATTTTAGCTGTAGCAATGTCTCGAATAATAAGCAAGATATTTGAAGATGAAGCCGTATTTTTGTTTTAAACAGCATATTGGCGGATCTGATGGAAATTGAAATATGCATTTTATTATGAATTACAATTAAACATACATGCTTAAGATTTAAAATTAAACATTAAGCAAGACATGACTTCCTCTTTTACAAAGAAGAGAGAATGTATACAGAAAACGAACATTGCAAAATTTAACAAGATTGCATTATTAAGCTAAATCTAAAAAAATTATTAAATAATTTAAAAAGAAATAATTCACCAATTATTCAGTACAAATAAAATAGAAAGCGAATCAAAATTTTATCCGAACTTCGTCATCGTTGTGCGAATTTGGACTCTATATGTAAAAATGAATATAATACATACATATGAATATAAGTATTATATAAATATAAATATAAATATGAATATAAAAATATAGGAATATAGGAATTATTCATTGTTCATTTTTACAGGGCTTCTCCCTCTAGAATGATATTAATACAATAATATCCTAACTAATTCTAACTAGATGATAACCAATGGTTTTTATATACACAACATAAGTCGGGTGGTTAAGTCTAGTTCACGTGGTCTGGGTACGCATTCTTGGTCGTGCATAAATAGTTTCACGTCGTTCGGTGTCTCTTGTTTTCCTTCGTTCCAAGAATGATCTCTTTACGGCAAGTATACCGAGGTTAATAGCACACACAATAATGATACTAACGGCAGATGCTGAAAAAATTGTTACAGGTTGTAGTATTTGTAAAAGGTTATTTTGTTTATCATCTGAAATTTTAAAATGACTCAATTGATCATTCTATTTAGGAGCATGAAGTACGGGTAGGATGGTTACAGGCTTCATGGAGCGATTTAAGATTTCTATGACGAGTTTAAATTTAGTTCGCGACGGGAAGGGGTATGAGTTATTAATGGTAACCTTATAAGGGTTGTAATTTGGAAGGTTTTTGAACGCAAGGAACAACCAATTGGTAGACGGATAACAGTAGTTATTTTGATGAGGGAATAATTTGACGAACACTCGAAAGTAGCGGTAATCCTATTTGCGAACGAAACCCTAATGTCTGGTCCAATTCGGAGTTGAACGGTTTTAGAGGAATGGAATTTTGTGAAAGAACATACCGGGGCATGATGGTCACGGATTAAGTCGATAAAGAAGGACCTAGTGGTTGGAAGAATTACTGGTTTGAGTGGAGGGCAAACGAGTTGTTTGTTCATTTGCGGGAATCTGCAATGCCGGACGTCGCTATCTGACATCATAGAATATGCTGAAAAGTCTTTGGTGAGGAAGGTGGTACTGTGGTAAGGTAGTATTGTGGGTAGATACACTCGATAGATATTAAAATTGTTTTGGTAGGGTGTTGGGAAAGGGTGAAATTTGTATACGTCATAAGTGAGTACATCGATAAATGGTACAATCATGAGGTATGTGTTGGGGCGTGGTCCATGTACAGTCTAGGTATATTCCAGAAATTGAGGTAATTAGTATGGTTGAGTGGGAATGTGGGTGATAATTTTAATTGTGTCTGAGAGGTGTGAATCAAGGACTGAAGTGTATGCCATGGTATTAGTGTGGAAAGAGTGATTTTTCTATGGGCTTGCTGGGTCGCACGCAAAACTGGAATGAATCGTAATTATTTGTTGTAAATATTTATCGATTAGGGTTACTTGTAGGTTAATTATTTCTAATAATTCTACATATCTTTCGTGTTCCTTGTATTTAGCTAACAGGAATTCAAGGTATGTAAATTTGTCTGAAAGGGCGTGGAGGAAGCGATTGTTTTCGTGTAGTGACTTAATGGTTTGTTCTAAAATGTGTCCATTATATTGCCGATTCCGCGCAAAGAGATTCAATTTAAGTTCAATTCTTTTAAATGTCTTCTTCGGTCGCTAATCCGAATAAACCTTTCAATATTTTTCCTCCCATACTGTATATATCAATCCCCTTTTATTTCTTTGATTAAATTTTGCTGAGTTTTGAGTTCCAGTTTGTATCCATGGTCATGCTAATATATCTGAGAGGGTGTGTGCTGTAGATTGAATATTTTCAAATGTATTTTCTAAATGAACGCGACTAATCTGGTCTGTTCCCGGGATATGTTTAACAGAACCGTGAATTTTACTTCCAAATGCTTTTAATTGGGTTTTTATCTGAAGGAGATTAGTTTTAATTCTAGCAGGGGTTTGCAAATTGATAAAAAGTTCCGCGTGTCCTTTCAAAAATTTACCTTCTGCAAGCTTTTCTATAACAACTCCAGTAGAAATTTTAGTGCTAGGTCTACAAGAGTAAATAATTCGGAAAATTATAAGGGGGACAATTTTATTCATTTCTACGTCTTAGATTAAACGGAGCTGGGGGTTGCCGTGTGGATACTTGTGTTTGTGTGCGGAATAGTCGGTCTCGCTTTGGTGGTAGTGGCGGTTGGATCTGTTAAGCTTGGATTCTGAGCGGGTTCATTTTTTATGTGAAGGTTCTAGTTCACGTGGTTGATGCATTTGCGGCAGGTATGGAGGGTCCGTGCGTCGATCATCAATCGGTGAGGGTGGTGACGGAGGAAATGGTGGAGTTGGAGGAGATGGTGGAGTTCCACTGAGTGATCCTGTAGAAGGGGTTTCTCCAGGGTCTGGTTCCGATGGGACTCTCGGTTCTTGGACCTCTTCTTGTTCAGAGATTGACTCGAGTACTGGTGATATTACGAGGTACCAATCTTCGTCACTGGTAGTGGTTTCTGTGGTGACCACTTCGGTTTCATGGTCCCTGCCGGATTTGTTAATACCTTGATCTTTTGAAGGATAGGCAGCTCGAACGCCTGGCAGATGTTTTTTGGGAAGGTGTTGTTCGGAAGCTATCTTCAAATTATCAGCGTGAATGATCTTTAGTTTGGAATGGTCTCGGAGGTCGAGGATTTCGTAACGGTTCTTTCCGAGGTTTTTCATAATCCTATATGGGCCATCCCATTTTGGGTATAGTTTTCGATGAGCACTTGGCCCGGTTTCACGTTCTTTATGTAACATCGCATACCGACGATTATAGTCCGTTGACGGGGATGACACCTATGTTGCTCTTGCTCCATCTGTTGATTTCCTTGGTCGAGGGCATATCGGATTATGTCAAAAAATTTTGAAAGATCGTTCAACTAGTTGCTGATTTGCTTCTGCCATCTCGGAAGGTGTTAGAACTGCCGGGTCGATTTGGTCAGGGAAATCAAAAGGTAGCCGTTTGTCGTAGTGATAGAGGACGAAATGAGGGGTGTCCCCGATGGACACGTTACAGCCGTTGTTGATGGCTGTTCGCACTATGGGGAGGGAATCATTCCATGCATAGGAGGATGCATCGACAACGTGGCGGACGACTTTTAAGTTCTTCCGATTGTGTCTTTCCATTAAGCCGTTTGCCTGTGGATGGTATGCCATAATGTGTGTGTTTTTAATTTTCCACATGTTACAGAGTGACTCGAACAGTTTGGAAGTGAAACTAGGGCGTTATTCGAAGTTAGAACGGAAGGAGTAGTATGTTTCTGGATGACGCGTTACAGAGGGCTCTTGCACGCAGTTTCCGGTTCTGGTTTGGAATGGCAACTATTTCGCTGTAACGCGAGAAGTGGTCCGAAAACACAATGATGTACTACTGGTTTCGTTTTGACGTTTTAGGGAATGGTTCCAGTATGTCCATTCCAGTTCTTTGCCAGGGCCGTTGGCATACTGGATATTTATACATGGGAGCTTTGGACGGTACGTTGCCTTTTTGTTTTAAACAAGACGGGCATTCAGCGCTGTATTCATGTACTTTTTTGTTCATTTCGGGAAAATGGTATCGCTCCAAAAGACTCTTGATGGTGCGATCTGGCCCCATGTGGCCATACAAAGGTGAGTCGTGACAAAGTCCGATGGTTATATCTAAGAGATCCTTTGGTATTTCCACGAGGTCGTTTCCATCTTCGTTCCTAAAATGTACAAGCCCATCTTTTAGATTGTATTGTTCTTTTACCTTCGATGGTTCCTTTTGTTCCAGACGAGCCCAGAAGTTCTGAGTGTGTTGGTCTTGTTGTTGGGAGTATTGCAGACATTCGCAGTCGAACACAGGAAGAGTTTCTATCTTATTCACTTGGGTGTCGGGCTTGAGTCTCGACAATCCGTCTGGAATAACTTGAAGTTTTCCTGGTTTGTATACGATTTTTGCTGCAAAGTCCTGAATCGACAGAACCTATCTACTCAACCGTCCTTCAAGTAGCTTAGCCTTGAAGAGATACGTGAGTGGCTTATGATCAGTTTTGATGGTTACATCGTAGCCGTAGACAATATTTCGAAATTTTCTCAAAGCCCAATATACCGCTAGGGCCTATCGGTCCGTAGTGCAATAATTCCGTTGAGGTCCAAAGAGAAGCTGACTGGCATAAGGAATGGATAATTCCATACAATCTATGTCCTGTAATAGAGCGGCTCCTGGGGCGAGACGTTCCGTCCATTTTGGAAACAAGAATCATAGGAGCAGACCAGGGACTAGCTGAAGGCTGAATGACATCTTGCTCCAACATGTCCTTGATGTGTTCCTCAATAGTTACTAAGTGGGAATGTGGAACCATGTAGGGAGGTATGAAGATGGGTTTGGAATTTCAGTATATAAACCCATAAAATTTCTCGTGTTCATTCTGATTTTAACTATTTTGACATTTTAGCAGTAAACTACAGTAAGAGCATATCTTTGTCTTCTCCTTCGAGCATTGTTCTCTTCAGAGAACTTAATCTTAATAGAGAAAAATAATTTCACGATACGTTATAAGAAGAATCGGGGAACCTTCAGTGAATTTAGTCAACCTCACAGAAACCTCCGATCCACTACAAGAAGATATCAAGAGTACTATAGAAGAAACTACTGCGATTCCCTATACAGTACCAGCTACTCCAGAGTAACAAATCCGTTGCTGCCACCTAACCAAAACCCCCGTCAACTTCGAATCAACCATGGCCATAGACGGAGGGGTTAACAACTGGCGACCTCTGCAACATGGATTCTTCCAGTCTTCCAGACCCTGGAACTAGAACCAACATTCAGTTAACCGGCGTGTCACGACTTCCAGTTCTTCACATCCATCATTCGACTGGTGTGTCACGACTCCAAGTTCTCCACGCCCATTCTTCGTCCAGGAACAAGTGGCCAGCAAGACACGTCTTCAAGACACATCTTCAAGGATTTCGTCGTAGGAATCTTGTTAATTATTAATTACAGATCCTTTTTTCAAATTCATTACTAAACTTTTGAGACGTCAGTATAATTAACAGTTAATAATTAGTATCAAGCCAAAATCAACACATTTCTTTTTATAGAAACGGAGTTATTTTCACTATTATAGTTAGTATAGAATAATTTTATTTAACGTGCGAATCATAATATTACCGTACATTCGAGCGAAATTTTGTTTACATTTTTTTTATATTTTGTTTACAATTTTTTCAAATTTTTCTCTAGTTAGAGAAATTGTTGTGCATTTATTTGTGTATTTCTTAGATAGAGTTGTTAGAAAAGCTACTCAAGTGATCATTCCATAGATTAGATCGGTTAAGCAGACCAAATTAGAATACATTAACAGTACCTTCACATATGAGCGATTCAGATGGTGCGCTTTCTGGCATTGAAAATTTCCCTACACCTATTTTTCCACCAACTCTGCGCCCTTAAAACATATCTCCAAACACGCAAATTTAAGAGCAACCACAAGCCAACATGTCACATACCGCTTCCCCAGCATACATTAACTTAGGTAAACTTTAAACCTCCCCCACACTGCTGTCCTAATTTTTAAGGGAACTATAGATAATAACTTCGGGTCTAGGACAACTCGGCACGGGTGACTCGGCGCCGGCGGCTCGGCACGGCCGTCTGGGCGCAGATCTAACTCGGCGCATAGCCAACACGACGAAATGAATAAGTGAATAAGTGTCAAAATAAAAGCAGTAGTGTAGAAAAATATTTATTTACTGGTATTAAAATTTTTATTGATTTTATTGATTTCACTAAAACAAAACTTAAAAAAGAACAGTGCAAATTAAATACCGATTCAAAATTATGGGCAATGCCTCTCAAGTATTCAACAAGATTTCGATTATTAAAATTTCTAACAATGGATTGTATCTTTGCGTCAGCTTCTCTGTATTTTTTCAATTTCACGGGAGGATTTTGTCCTGCAATTAATTGCTCATAGTAAAGGTCTCTTCCCCTTTGAACTTTACGCAAACCATCTATAAACTTCCATATATTTGGATGCTCTACTCCTAGTTCGCATTGCAGTCGTCTGTGTGCCGCTTCTGCATGATTGTTAGTTCGGTCATCATTGTTTAAACTTCTTCTATATAAATTCCACATTTCGTGTGGAAATAGGGAATGACGTCCACCATGACCGCGTCTCTGTCTTCTACCTACGTAGTTGTCCTCAAACCAATCCAGGAGTGGCCGCAGTTCATCAGGGAGAATATCAGCAAGGTGTACAATTGCTTCATCGATGTATTCAATTGGTACAAATGCGAGTGCGCTAATCATTTTAGCTTGCAGAGCAAATTGTGCATTATTGTTGAATTGACGTGAAAGCCCCATAGAAGCGAGATGTTTTTTCATGTTGTGTGCAAGGTGGAAAAAACGACCATGGATTTTAGCAAATGGAAAATGCTCCTTTATACTTTTGAATCAGCTAGCTCAAAGTCGCAATTAATATTTCTGGGTGGCACTCGGGTTGAATCTGGAGAATCATATCAAATAATTTGTCATATGTAGATCGCAATTTATTCGGAAGAAGAGCATACATCACTGGATATACACCTCCATGCATATGTGCCAAAACTGCATAGACTTGTGAAAACAAAGGAGGTGCAATTTTGAAAGTGCCATCAACATACCATTTTCTCGATTCTCTTAGAAAAGCTCCACCTCTTTGTCTTCCAAACAAGAATTCTGCATGACTCTCGGCCACTGTCACCAAGCAAAAGTTTTCTGTTTCAACTTCATTACAGAAATAGGTTTGGAAACTATTAGGAATCACTAACGATTCCAAGTCAGATGGATTAGTAGGATATGCCGCTAGTTCTTTCCTTTTCCTTCTCACCATTTTTCTCAATGCACTGTGATTGGGTATGGCTCCATGGCAAGCGTCCGATAGATTACCTAAACTTGAATTAATAACCTGCGATGTTCCTTCTACAGTTTCCACACCCGAAGTTTGATTTTTGAAATAGTGCGCTCTCTTTCTACTTTCGATGCTGAGGCGCCGTGTGAATGCGTATTTATGTACTTACGGTAACTATTTCACCATTTCTAACATGAATCCATGCTTTACAAATATCCTTTCTTTCACATCTCCAAAAGTTGGTTATTTTATCTGCTGCAACTTTATCGAACACATACAAATATCCATCATTGGCTAACTTTTCTTTCCCACGTTGAGACAGTAACACTGATTCCATGTGTAAATGGGAATGTTCAAATACTAATATTTTCACAATCTCACTGTAATTTAACTTAAGCAGACTGAAGGCTGTCACCAACTACTTTCCATGTTTATGCCTACCTTTAAAACTAAATTCACTATTTTTAAGCACCGCCTACTATTTCGGACAACTCTATTCATTTTTATGATTTTTTAGCGATATATGAATTTAAATGTATTTAATATGGTATAATTTAAATTAATTAAAATATTAATATTAATATATTGGTATTATGAGGCATTCAAACTTTCTGTAAATACAATTTCGATATATTAAATATTAATATTAATATATTGGTATTATTAGGCATTCAATGTTTTTGTAAATACAATTTCGATATATTAAATATTAATATTAATATATTGGTATTATTAGGCATTCAAACTTTTTGTAAATACAATTTCGATATATTGGTATTATGTTTTCTTGGCGCCGAGTTGGGTCTGCGTCGAGTTGGTTATGCGCCCAGTTAGATCTGCTCCCAGACGGCCGTGCCGAGCCGCCCGCGCCGAGTTGTCCCATTCCGAATAACTTCGTTGAACCGCGCGTAAGACCTTCAAGTGAGTCTCTAGAACAGCATTTCTTACGCGGAAACATCACAGATGATAATATAAAGATTAGGGAAGCTAAAAGGTTCATTGACCCTAAAGAGGAGAATGCCCATGATACAGTTACATATGTCCCATCCATTAGTGAAGCTACAACTTGGGACAATTTTAAAAAACACTTATTAGAATTTTTCAAAGAAATAACACTCACACAACCTTAGAAACTGTCTTCCAAGCTAAATGGAAGAAAGAAGAACATGAAGATTTAAATAATTTTATTACACGAACACAAACTCGTAGAAGCCCTCCGAGCCGCAGAAAAATGCATGTGACATTACAGTCACTTCAAAGCAAAGAAACCTAATAGTAGCAGCATCTATTTAACAAAACCTACCCGTAGCACCTAAAATGAAATTTCAAGAGTGTCCAAATATTGACAAACCAGTAAGTGTAGCCATAAATAAAACAACGGAACATTACCCAGACTTAGCGAGGCGGAACTACCGGAAAGGTAGAGAGACCCCCGATACACTACATTCAGCAGCAGCAACAACAACAACAACCCTATAAATCGAGGCCGATGCAGGAAACACCACCTCAGAAACAAGCTCCACAAACCGAGAATGCACGCCCTCCTTCTCAGTGTTTTAATTGTGATAGTTTTGTGCATATGATGAGTCACTGCAATTATCCCCCCTATTTTTCCCACTGTCATGAACATGATCATCGCCGTGGCGACCGAAAAAATGTGCTGACAAAGCCCCTGCAGGGTACAGTACAGTCCCCATTCCAGAGATCAAATCATCAACGTTTCCAAGAGCCCTCCAATTCGCAGAAACCAGTTAGTTTCCAGCCACAACAGAACCACCCACCAAACAGATCACGACCACAAGGTCAACCACACTATTATCCAATGTCCAGACCATAATATAATCGGCAAGGTCGAATGGTTCGGTTCTTAGAAGTACCCGCTGAAGAATCAATTTCCCCAGAGTACACTTTTCAAGAAGACCCTCCAGTGTACGGTGATTCCATAGCATATGACTCAGGTCCTCCCATAGAAGTCAGTTCAAGTTCCTTTTTAGATCCCACTTTGGAGGCAGCAGTTCAGACTCCCTCCTAAATATCAATAATAAACCCAAATACACGCATAAACTACCCATCAGCGTATACATGCGACATTGATTAAGAAACAATGTGCCGATGAGTTACTAGAGAGTACAGATTATAAATATGAAATTAAGGCACCTTCCTGCCAACTCAGAGGAGTTACAGGCACTTCCATACCTACATATGGAGAAATCGAATTATAATTAGAAGTTGGTAACGCGATATATCCAGCAAAATGTATTGTGGACGCAATCGCCACCTTTCAGACAGATATCTTACTAGGTATGGATTTCTTCAACCGGAATCAATGGGAAATTTACCCAGCCTGAAAATTAGTTAAGTGGAGAAATAGGACACACCCTCTCCATGAGAATAATAGACAGTTTAATGCTAACATAATCCGTTTAGTTCCGATTTCCGGAAGAAATAGGAAACCCACCCCAGTTTATAGCAGTTCAAGTCAGTCGGTTGCATTCAGAGGGAAAACCGCCCGAGAAATCAGCCCCCAGAGTAATCAGTTTCAGTTGTTGAATCCAGGAGAACAACACAGTCAGTTTCCAGTCAATCAGTTTCCAGTCAGTCAGTTTCCAGTCCGTCAGTTTCAGTTCAGCCACTTTCAGTTCAGTCACTTTCAGTTAACTCAGCAGCTGAAATTCGAAATCCAACTGAAACGAAATTTTAGTCGCCGGACCAGAATCAGATTCAATTTTTCTTATGCCCTACAGAGCATATAACAGTAGCACCTTATGAGAAAATTTGTTCCCTAGCAAGAGTAGCAAACGATCAAGGAAAACTATTAGAGTCAAATCGTACTCTTATTACAGAGAAAAGTAATTTCAAGAGTTATGTTCTTATTGCCCAAGTTCTTAGTCATAGTCAGAATTCAACTAGCCCTGTTGTTTGTTTAAACAAAGGAAAAAGCCCTATTGAATTAACTTCAAATCAGAGAATAGGAACTGTTTCCACAGTAGAAATAAATTCATATTTCCCTACCAGTACTATAAATCGTGTTTCCTGATAAAAAATAGAGATGTGATTGCCCTAAAAGGAGATCCTCTGGGCTGAATTAATTTGGTCCCTTTCGAAATCAAGCTGGAACCCAATTCCAAACCCATCTTCATTCCTCCCTGTAGGGTTCCACATTCCCAATTAGTAACTAATGAGCAACACATCAAGAACATGTTGGAGCAGGATGCCTTTCAGCCTTCAGTTAGTCCTGGTCCGCTCCTATGAATCTTGTTTCCAAAATGGACGGAACATATCGCCCTTGTATAGATTTTAGACGCCTAAACCAGTGTTTCCCAACCGGGGGCCATATGGCTCCCTGGGGGCCATGGCACATTTGAAGGGGGCCACAGGAAAATGTTATTTTTTAAAATAGAGTTAAATCTGCATATTACCTACTGAAAATAATGCTTATGGGGGCCACAGGAAAAAATAAGGTTCCTAAGGGGGGCCATAAGCCAAAACCGGTTGGGAACCACTGGCCTAAACCACATTACCATCCCAGACCGTTTCCCTATTCCAAACATGCAGGAAACAATTCTGAACTTAGGGAGATCTAACTTCTTTTCAACCCTCAATTTAGCATCCGGTTATTGGCAAATGGAGGTCAGTCCCGAATCTCAGGCATTGACTGCTTTCTCAACTAACCGAGGCCATTACGAATTCCAGGTTTTACCTTTCGGGGTCCGAAATTGGCCTGCTAATTTCTCTAGGTTGATGAATATAGTCCTTTCCGACCTATTAGGTGTCGAAGCTCTCGTCTATTTTGACAAAATTATCGTTTATAGTTCGGATATAGAAACTCACTTTCAAGGTCTTCAGAACGTGCTATCACGTTTGAGAAAAGCACACCTTAAACTAAACTTGCAAAGTGCAACTTCTTACAGGAATCCCTGGTATACTTAGGATTTCTACTATCATCCACTGGAATTAAACCTGATCCAGCCAAACTTGAAGCACTGGAAAGGTACCCTGTACCTAAAACCATCGACGATGCTCGTGCATTTATTGGATTTATCGGATTCTATCGAAATTTTATCCCCCAATTTTCAAACATTGTTAAACCCATTACCAATTTGTTCCAGAAAAATGTTAAATTTAGTTGGGAATCTGATCACCAATATACTTTTGAAACTTTAATCGATAAACTAACGTGTCATCCCATCCTCCAATATCCTGATTACACCAAACCCTTTGTCATAGCCACAGATGCTTCCTCCTATGGACTAGGAGCCGCCCTATTGCAGGACGTACATTGTATGGAATTATCCATTCCTTATGCCAGTCAGCTTCTCTTTGGACTTCAACGGAATTATTCCACTACGGACCGATAGGCCCTAGCAGTATATTGGGCTTTGAGAAAATTTCGAAATAGCGTCTACGGCTACGATGTAACCATCAAAACGGATCATAAGCCACTCACGTATCTCTTCAAGGATAAGCTACTTGAAGGACGGTTGAGTAGATGGGCTCGTTGATTCAGGACTTTGCAGGAAAAATCGTGTACAAACCAGGAAACTTCAAGTTATTCCAGACGGATTGTCGAGACTCAATCCGTATACCCAAGTGAATAAGATAGAAACTCTTCCTGTGTTCGACTACGAATGTCTGCAATACTCCCAACAACAGAACCAACACCCCAGAACCTCTGGGCTCGTGTGGATCAAAAGGAACCATCGAAGGTAAAAGACCAGTACAACCTAAAAGACGGGCTCGTACATTTCGTCCTATATCACTACGACAAACGGCTACCATTTGATTTGCCTGACTCTGTCAGCCAGACTCTGTACTGAACCGTGGCCGGACAGTTTTCCTACGGACAGTTTGCCTACGGACAGTTTGCCTACGGACAGTTTGCCTACTGGACATTATGCCTATGGACACCATGCCTATGTGGTATATTTATCCTTACCTTATTTAACTTATTTAACTTATTTAACTTCAGATTCATGCAAAAGAATTAATTCAAAATTAAAATGTGTTGTTGCCCTTAATAGCATAAATGTCTGAAAATATATCAAGTAAGAAAGGGAAACAGAAGTTTTCACATAATGGATATTTGTATGTGTTTGATAAATGTAGCAAGCGCGACCCTTCGTTACTTTTTTGGCGGTGCGAGCAAAAGAGTCAGTGTATTATAAGGTATATATATGAGGCGATACGTGAAGAAGGGCGACCTAGCCAAAATCAAATCTTTGAGAAAAATGCATTTTAAGTTGGAGAGGTATTTATCGACAATTAGGAGATGAAGGGCGACCTAGCCATTTTTGGCGAAAATGAATTATTGCTGTTTTCAGTAGCTTAATATATTAAGCTACTGAAAATCAGCAATAATTCATTTTCGCCAAAAATGGCTAGGTCGCCCTTCTTCACGCATCGCCTCATATAATATGGGTACTTTTCCGTTATCTGCCCCATTGACGATTGGTTAGGTTCAGTCATGATATTTTCATTAAAACTATCAAAAATATCACAACTTAACCTAACCAATCGTCACTGCCCGGTTAGGTCAACTGTACGCCCTTGACGATTGGTTAGGTTAAGTCGTGATATTTTCGTTAGTTTTAACGAAAATATCACGACTTAACCTAACCAATCGTCAAGGGGGCAGATAACGGAAAAGTACCCATATTATATACACACCTTATAATACACTGACTCTTTTGCTCGCACCGCCAAAAAAGTAACGAAGGGTCGCGCTTGCTACATTTATCAAACACATACAAATATCCATTATGTGAAAACTTCTGTTTCCCTTTCTTACTTGATATATTTTCAGACATTTATGCTATTAAGGGCAACAACACATTTTAATTTTGAATTAATTCTTTTGCATGAATCTGAAGTTAAATAAGTTAAATAAGTTAAATAAGGTAAGGATAAATATACCACATAGGCATGGTGTCCATAGGCATAATGTCCAAAGGCATAATGTCCATAGGCATAATGTCCAGTAGGCAAACTGTCCAGTAGGCAAACTGTCCGTAGGCAAACTGTTCGTAGGCAAATTGTCCGTAGGCAAACTGTCCTAGCGCCGTACTGAACGGACGCATTTCCTGATCTCTCTGATATTGCTTCTACTTTTGTATATTGCTAATAACTTTACTTTTGGAACGTTTTGAATTTTATATACTTGCGTTTATATTCACATTGTTATAGTTAAGTAATTGAATATTATTGGTTTTTAGCGATTTAGAAGTTTTCATAGCGTGCCGGCTTAATTTAACTTAAACTTGTGACGGTTATAAACTAATTTTTAACTGCGCGATGCCGTCGCAGAAAGCGTCGTGTGTTAGGTGTGGGTAAACCGGTGGTATCGGATTTAAAGATTATAACGGCGGTCCTATGGCGATTACCGAGAGATCAGTTTGTTTCTTTTGCGAGTTAATGGAGGAAATAGTTGACATAAAACGCAGTGTACGTGAGGTAACGGAAAGACTTGCAACGCTTGATGAGGGCAGGGGTAGGGCTACGGTTGACGAAAGCCGAACCAATACTAACGTTGAAGACGTTAGTAATTTGAAGGGTGAGGTGCGTAACCTAGTTTCTAGTTTAGGTAGCTTGTCGGGAAGGTTGGATAGAGTTGAGGAAGGGGTTAAGGTTGGTCCGAGATTAGTAGATGGGGAGGGATTTAGAGAAGTTAAGGGTGGAGCTAGGCCGCGTACGTTAGGTGATAGGAATCCCCCCTCATCGAGGTTTCGAACTCTTTCGCCCATTTGGAAAGGAACGTGAATGAGGGGGAAACAATTTTAACTGGGGACTCTTTAGTGCGCCATATGGACACAGAGTTCGTTAAACGACATCCAACAAAGAGGAGGTGGGTGTGTCTCTCAGGGACCAGGGTTGACAGAGTTAGAGACGAGGTGGACAGGATTGACGTTGCCTCCCGTCATTCGATGTTGGTGACGATGGTAGGGGGCAACGACTCGTATAGGCCCGATACGAGAGTGCCTGACCTTTTGGAGAGATATAGGCGGTTAATTAGGTCCCTAAAGGCGAGGAGAGATAGGTCTTTAGTTTTAGGTATTACCCCTACGCACGGTTTGGGTCTTAGGATTACGTCAAAAGCAATTTTTTAATACTAAATTAGAAGATATTTCTGCTGAGGAAAATGTACCCTTCGTAAAGCTGTGGTCAGAATTCAGTGATCCTAGCCTTTTTATAAAAGATGGGGTGCATTTTAATGAAATAGGTAATGCTAGGCTAGGTAGGTTAATTGACGAAAACGTACGAAAGTTGTATAGGTCGAAGCCTTCTTTAAATGTTGTGGGTCCAGGGAACGCTGGCCCGACGTGAAAAATAGTTTAAAACGCCGGCCCGTGGTAAAAAATAACAAACTTCTTTTATTGTAACGCGCGTAGTATTAGAAATAAATTAAACGAATTTAAGGCGATAATTTATTCCGGCAACTACGATATAGTTGCTATCACTGAAACGTAGTTAAGTACCGTGACTCGGGACTTATTGGGGGAACTTGATATACTGGGTTTTAAACTCTTTACTAATGATAGGTTACATAGGTTTGGTGGCGGCGTTTTGCTGTAAATTCATAATTCCCTTGGGGCTATCGAGGTTAAGATAGATTTTCCGGCAGCAATTAATGCGATATGCGTTGAAGTTAGGGCGCGTAGTATTAGTTTTAATTTTGTTGTTGTTATAGACCTCCCGTTCAACCCTCGATACCGATACTAGATTTTACTCACTTCTTGGTAACTTTATTGACAATCGGAATAGTATAATTGTCGGAGACTTTAACTGCCCTAATGTTAATTACGAGACTTTTACTGGTAATGAGGAGGGTTTGAGATTGATTGAGTTCATGGAAGATAATTTTTTACGACAGATGGTTACCGAACCAACGCGCGGTGACAATATTTTAGATTTGGTGATGACGAACGGCGAAAATATAGTCGAAGGTTTAGAAGTAGGCGAGAGTTTAGGATGTAGTGATCATCAAATTCTTAGGTTTAAGTTATTGATAGAAAACACTAAGGATAGTAACGTAATAGAAGTCCCTGATTTTCGTAGGGCTAATTTTGATAGTTTTGCGGATAGGATGAGAGTAGTGGACTGGGATAACTTATTTATGGGTAATGACACAAATTTGCATTGGGAGGCGTTTAAAGAAAGTTTTATGAATATTGAAAGGGAGTTTATTCCTCGTAGGCCCAAGCGCGCTAGAAATCATGGTAGGCCCAAGTGGTGGACTAGGGAAATAGGCGAGTTCATAAACGAGCGTAACAGAGCGTATAGACTTAATAAGCGCAATGGCACGGCAGCTAACTTTAATAGATATATCGAGCTTAGACGTCAGGTTAAAAGATCAGTTAGGAATGCTAAGCGTAATTTAGAGATACTTATAGCTGCGGATAGTAAACATAATCCAAAAAAGTTTTTTGAATACGTCAATAATCGTAAGCCGATAAAAGATAACATAGGCCCTCTAGTGGATGTTAACGGCGCTTTGGCTTCTGACGCTCAGGCGATGGCGGGTATTTTCAATAACTTTTTGCGACAGTTTTTACCGTAGAAGACGTAAATAATGTCCCCGACGTGGACGATATCGTTCCATTTAGTAGCGAGACTATTTTGGATGAAATAACTGTTTACGAGGGTGAGATTGCGCATTATATCGATAGGCTAAAAGTTAGCAAGGCTCCAGGCCCTGACGCTTTTTATCCCAGACATTTGAAAGATTTGAAAGACGTTATCGTAGGCCCTTAACGAAGATTTTTAATCAGTCACTCGAAACGGGGATTATTCCTGAAGACTTCAAATTAGCTAACGTCACGCCTATTTTTAAAAAAGGCGACCGCACAGTAGCTAGCAATTATAGGCCCATTAGCTTAACGTCAATTGTCGGTAAACTTTTGGAATCCGTAGTTAGGGATCGTATCATCGATCACTTAGAAAGTAGAGATTTGATTAATAGTAGTCAGCATGGGTTTCGACGCCATAGATCTTGTTTAACTAATTTGTATACGAAATACGAATACGATAGGCATAGAGCGGCTGACGTTATTTATTTAGATTTTAAAAAGGCGTTCGATACAGTTCCGCATAGAAGATTAATTGCGAAGGTTAAAGCGCACGGTATACGCGGTCAGGTAGCTAACTGGTTAGAGGAATGGCTTCGTGCTAGGAGACAGAGGGTCGTTGTTAATGGTAGTGAATCGGGGTGGTTGGATGTAGGTAGCGGTGTCCCACAGGGTTCAGTGTTAGGCCCATTGCTATTCGTAATTTACATTAACGACATAGATGTAGGATTGACTAGTAACGTGTCAAAATTCGCGGACGATACTAAAATAGGCGGTAAGGTTGTTAACGAGGACGATAGAAATAGGCTCCAAGACGATGTAAATAGGATTATGGAGTGGACGGATAAGTGGCAGATGCAATTTAACGTAGACAAATGTAAAGTTTTGCATATAGGTTCTCGTAACAATAATTACACGTACACGATGGATGATAGAGAGTTAGCGAGCGTTGACGAGGAAGTAGATTTAGGCGTACGCGTATCTAAGGATTTAAAGTTAGGAACCAGTGCCTGGAGTCTTGCGCAAAAGCTAATAGGATGTTAGGCTTCATAGCGCGTAATTTCGAATTTAAATCGAAGGATATTATATTGCCCCTTTACAAGTCCCTAGTCAGGCCTCATTTAGAATATGCCGTTCAGTTTTGGTGCCCGTATTTGCGTGAGGATATTGATAGGTTAGAAAGGGTTCAGCGTCGTGCCACGAAACTAATTCCGTCATTGCGCAACAAGCCTTATGAAGATAGGATTAAAGAGTTAGACTTGCATTCACTCGAAACTAGGAGATTAAGGGTGGAGCTTATTGAAGTTTTCAAAATCGTTAATAACATCGATATCGTAAATTTTGACAAACTGTTCACTTTCGATAATAGCAATACTCGTAATAATGGATTTTAGTTGCGTGGCAGACGTTTCATTACTAATATCGCTAAAAACTTTATTCCATTTATCAATTACTTTAAATGTAAAGATCTTCCCACGTCAGTCGTTAACTCTACCAGCGTTAATATGTTTAAGAACCGTCTAGATAGGCATTTTAAAAATATTAACGTTGTTTAAAATAAAAAACTATTTGTAACAGGAGCTCTCGGGGTGGTGGTCGAGGATGAGCCTGTTGACGATTAATGCCAGCTTGTGACATGCCAGCGTGTGATGCCAGCAATAAAATAAAAAAAAAATTAGACTAACACGAACGTAGATGTAGCTCGTAGAGTAAACTAACCCACTTTTTGTTATACTCTACCTACTTTTTCTCTTTTTTTTTTAATCCTCACCTTACTTGCATTCTGTAACTCTCTTTACTTGCATGTCTGTAGTTTGCATGGTATGACAGTGTGTTAAGATTAGGTTTGGATGGTTTGGAAGCGTTCTTATTTTACTTCTTTTCATCTTTCACCCCTCTCCTATTCTCTTCGACTATTTTTCCGACTTGTCGGCAGTGGCCGGCGGATGATGATGGGGAGTCTTTCTTTCTCTTTTTCTGTATGAATGTTAATCCACAAATGATAGGTTTTGCTACATACTTAACCCCTTTTTCTCCTCTTTTAACCCCCTCCTCTTTCCTTTCTCTCGGGCTAACCTTAGAGTGGATCTTAGGGTCTTTGTTAGCCTTAGCTTCTGTAGATCTGTAGAAATTGACCCAGCAGTTCTAACACCTTCCGAGATGGTAGAAGTAAATCAACGACTAGTTGAATGATCTTTCAAAATTTTTGACATAATCCGATATGCCCTCTACCAACGAAACCAACAGATGGAGCAAGAGCAACATAGGTGTCCTCCCCGTCAACGGACTATAATCGTCGGTATGCGATGTTACATAGAGAGCGTAAAACCGCCAAGTGCTCATCGAAAATTATACCCAAAATGGGATGGCCCATATTGGATTATGAAAAACCTCGGAAAGAACCGTTACGAAATCCTCGACCTCCGGGATCATTCCAAACTGAAGATTATTCACGCTGATAATTTGAAGATAGCTCCCGAACAACACCTTCCCAAAATACATCTGCCAAGCGTTCGAGCTGCCTATCCTTCAAAAGATCAAGGTATTAACAAATCCAGCGGAAACCACAAAACCGAAGTGGTCATCACAGAAACCACTACCCGTGACGAAGATTGGTACCTCGTAATATCACCAGTACTCGAGTCAATCTCTGAACAAGAAGAGGTTCGAGAACCAAGAGTCCCATCGGAATCAGACCCTGGAGAAACCTATTCTAGAGGATCATTCAGTGGAACTCCACCATCTCCTCCGTCACCACCCTCACCGATTGATAATCGACGCACGAACCCTACATACCTGCCGCAAATGCATCAACCACGTGAATTTGAACCTTCACGAAAAAAACGAAGACACTGAGAATCCGAACTTAATGTTCGACCTCCACTACCACCCAAGCGAGGCCAGCCACTCAGCACACAAACACAAACATATACACGCCCACAAACATCTACACGACCACCAACAGCTCCGTGTAATTTAAGACGTAGATATGAATAAAAGTGTTCCCCTAATAATATTGAAATTACAATTAGCAACTCGTACCCCTTTCTGTCTGAAACTAAATGCAAACCTACTATAAAAATCTTGAATTCTGCCATGAAACCGGTGTCCATCCAACCCGGACTTCATGCCCCTAAATGGAATGATCAATTGAGTCGTTTTTTAAATTTTTCAGATGATAACCAGAATAACCTTTTACAAATACTGTAACCAGTAAAAATTATTTACCAACATCTACCGTCATTATTATCATTGTGTGTGCTATTATCCTCGGTATATTCGTAGTGAAAAGACTATTCTCGCAATGGCAAAAAAAAGATTTAACCACCCCGACTTATGTTGTGTATATAAATCTGTATTATAAAAACCATTAGTTATCATCTAGTTAGAATTAGTTAGGATGTTATATTATTGATTAATATCATTCTAGTGGGGAGAGCCCTGTAAAAATGAACAATGAATAATTCCTACATTCATATAGTTCTTATATTCATTCATATAATTCTTATGTTCATTCGTATACTTCGTATATTTATATAATCCTTATATTCTTATGTATATTTATATTCATATATTCATTTTGACATATAAGTCCAAAGTCGCATAACGCTGACACGAGTTTGGATAAATTTTTGATTTGCTTTCTAGTTTTATAATTGGTGAACTATTTATTTTTAAACTACTTAATCATGTTTATAGATTTAGCTTAATAATATAATCTTGTTAAATTCTGCAATGTTCATTTCCTGTATACATTCTCTCTTCGCTGTAAAAGATGAAGTTATGTTCTGCTTAACGTTTAATTTTGAATCTTAAGCATTTAATTTTTGCTCATGTGCATGTTTGATTGTAATTCGTGATGGAAGGCATATTTCAATTTCCATTTTTAGTTAACTCGGCAGATCATAATAACATCAGATCTGTCAATATGCGGTTTAAAATAAAAATGTGGCTTCCTCTTGCTTAGCAGTCTAGACATTGCTACAGCTAAAATATTTGTTTTGTCTTTAAATATTTTGCAAAGTACATCAGCCTATTGAGAATAAAAAACAAAAACAGATCAGCATTAAATAATAATGATGTCAGTAAAAATTACAATATATGAACCCATAAAATTTCTCCAATGTTCATTCTGATTTTAACTGATGTGACTTAGAGGCTGAGCATTACCTGGAACATTTTAGCAGTAAACTACAGTAAGAGCATATCTCTGTCTTCTCGTTCGAGCCTTGCTCTCTTCAGAGAACTTGGTCTTAAAAAGAGAAAAATAATTTCCCCATACGTTATAACAAATCGGGGAACCTTCAGAGAATTTAGTCAGCCTCACAGAATCCTCCAATCCACTACAGGAAGAAATTGGAGAGTAGTATATAAGAATTTACTGCGATTCCCTATACAGTACTAGATACTCCAGAGTAAAAAATCCGTTGCTGCCACCTAACCAGAACACCCGTCAACTTCGAACCGATCGAGGCCATAGATGGAGGTGTTAACATATATATTAGACCGGGTCAATTTTATTTTTTATAATCTTAAATGCCTCAGTATGGAGAAGCTGTACTTCCTAGTAAGAAACTAAGCTGTATTTTTATTTTTAACATTGGATGTAGAAATTAGGTGCCGCCTTAAACGTAAATTTGATCCAAATTCACAAAAGGCAATGAGTGGAATGCATATTGACGCCAGTACCATTCCGATCTCAACTATACTTTTACTGCTTCTTCCCTAGCACTTGATAATTTTGTACTAAATTTCAATGAAATCCAATAGTATGTTTTTTTTATGCATATGAAATTTGTTTGTCTGCTGTGAGGGTTTTTTCAACTCATATTATATAATTCGACCATGCTGAATTCGAAAATGACATTGGTTTTCCTCAATCAGGTCAGGTTTTTTCTCTATTGGCCATGTATTATAAGTCCAATTTTTTCCCCAAATGTATTGATTTTTTTAGCTTAAACACTGTAGATACGAGTAATATTATAAGAACACTCGTGAAAAATGAAAACATTGTGTGAAGAAATACTTTTATTCATACAATGAATATGGAAAAAGTTTATTGAGGAAGGAATGAAGTTTTTTTGGCTTTCCGTCTGTGTTTTTCTTCGGGCACGTCTCGCTTCAAACACCAGCAATAGTCCGCCAGCATATTGATATCCCAGTTTCCCTGGTACCTCTCTTCCATTATTTTGATATCTTGGTGAAATCGTTCACCCTGTTCCTCACTATAATCCCCGCAATTTTCAGGAAAATAGTCCAAGTGGGACCACAAAAAGTGCATTTTTATGGACATGCGCGACCCATGAGCTTTGAAAGCTTCCATCAAGTTTTCGACAACGGACTCGTATTCTGGACTTCTACGCTTGCCAAGAAAATCAGTGACAACTGATTTGAATGCCTGCCAGGCATTTTTCTCAGTTGGAGTCATTGCGTTTTCGAACTGAGTATCCTTGATCAAAGTTCGAATTTGAGGACCATCAAAAACCCCAGCATTTAGTTTAGCATCAGATATATGAGGAAATTTACTCTCGAGATATCGGAATGCTGAACCCTCCTTATTCATTGATTTGATGAAATTTTTCATCAAGCCCAGCTTACATAATATGAAGTGGTGGGAGCAAAACTTTTGTTGGTGGTACAAGGGGCACTGAAACGACATTATGCGACCCAGGTTCAAAATTCTCTCTGGATGCCCATTCACGCTGTGCATAGTGCTTCTCATCCGCTCGGCTATCCCATTTGCAGAGGAAACATGGGTATTTCGTGTATCCCCCTTGCATTCCCAATACAAATGCCACAATCTGAAAAAAAATTAAAATATTTAAAGAATTTAGAGAATTTGTTCTATCAGATAAAAAAATCTATGCATTGGACTGTATCACTTCTGTGGGGAAGTTAAGTGTTCTTATATGCTCTCAAATAACCTTTGGAAAAACAACATAGTCAATAGCAATAGTTTACTTACGATATTAGTATTACCTTCAAATCTCCACAGATCCTCCAGTTATGTTGGTCGTATACGAGAGCATCCAGTAAAATTTTCATGTTATCGTAGCTCTCAGTAAGTTGTACGGAATGTGCTACAGGGACTGATGCAACCCTATTCCCAATGTTGAGAAGTACTGCTTTCAAACTTCGTTTAGACGAGTCTATAAATAGCCACTATTCTGATGCGTTATATGGCAGGCCCAAGGATTCGATTAGCCCCTCAACATTGCAGCAGTACACTAAGGAAGAGGTATTTTCGTGCACTGCAAAAAACTTGCGGAATTCTTCCTCTCGTTTCCTATACCAGGAGAATGTTGTTCCCGGAGCCAGCAAGTTGTCCTCTCGAAGTCGTGAGCCCAAGATCTCGGCAGCTAATTTGAAAAGTCCTAAATCCCTGGTAAGATCATTAAGTTTGGCCTGGTTGAGAGGCCTCGGCTCATTTGAAGCGGTATTTTGAGGTATATACGACTGGGACTGGTCATTGGCATTGGTCAGTGATTCATCATCAGAATCATCGAAGTCCAGGGTTTGAGGTGGGTCGGGTATTGGAATTCCAGGACCATGGGGTACAGGTCTCATAGCAGAAGGAATGTCAGGGTATACAACAATGTGTTTATTCTTCTTGTTAACTCCTGAAAATAGAAACACAGAAACATGGATATAAAACTTGCATATGAAATAGAAGAAGCATTCAGACAGTGGCGGCTCGTGAAGGAAGGCTGCGGTCTGTAAGATATGAAATAGGTCGATGGAGTCTGTATATTTTCTTTCTTTTTCATTCATATTGTCCCTTCGGGGACAATATGAATGAAAAAGAAAGAAAATATACAATCATTGTATATGTAAATGTAACTTGTATAACAATATGTATGTGTAAATGTATTTTCTATAACAATATGTATATGTAAATGTATGATTACCATTATGGTGAATATTATGCTATATATGGTGAATATTACATTATGGTGAATATTATGTCAAGTTTCATACGAGGATTTCAAAATATTTAAGAAAAATAAATTTATAAGCCCACCTTGGAGGTTTGTCATGCAGAAATAGCAATCTGTCACGTGATCCTTTCCTTCTCTCCAAATCATGGGAATTCCAAAAGGCAAAGATTTCGCTCTGCCTTTGCTCCATCTTCTCAAATTTTCAATGCACGTCTTGCAGCACATATGAGGGGCGAAATTTTTGTCCTGGTCCCCTAGCTTAATTCCAAAGTATGCTCTATACATTGTCTTCACAAATTTAGTGATTTGGGACTGGTTATTTGGCATGGTAACCGTCCCACATATGTAGCAGAATCTATTGGGATCATTTTTACACGCTCTATTCATTATGAAATATTTTATCTATATGCCTGAAAAGTAAAAAAAGATATTATACAAGTGAAACAAGTGATGATAGATGTTACTGTTCCAATTCCGCTTTGACAAAATCACGAAAAATTCTATTTTACTTATGAGCCATAGCCGGATAACCTGAGCTGATTAAGAAAAACGGATTGCAGATTCGAAATCAGCAGGAAAAACTCTATAAGAATCACTTACAAAACCCTTGACAGCAAAATTGATGCATACCAGTGTTATATTTCATATTTTTGGACTGGAGTATAGTTTTTTATTGTTTTATTTGCTCGTTCTGTCAACTTGTTTCTGCAACCTTTGCCTTTCTTTTGTTCACAGGTGTTTGTTAAATACGAAAGTGAAGCCCTTACAAGGTACTGGTTCTGCATTTTTCTAAGTGACAGTTTCCCAAAACAATAGATCAATATATGTCTATCCTATCGTGGAGTACTTGGCCAGATTCATGGAAATCAGTTACCAACTAAGCATGATGTCTTAAGACATTTGCTTTTTTTAAAGACCACAAATTCAGTCAAAGACTGTGCTGAAAAGACGTGCTAACTACCCTTTGGATCAAGTCATAAATACCACATCTTAATGAATACCACAATCTGATGAAATCGTTTAAGAAGGTGGGAACAGTATCATATGACAGTAAAGACGAATCATATAAACAAAAATTGGAAGCTTTGTTCGACATCAGTGCTTGCAAGTGTGTATCAGGGGACATGTGTAAATGCGATGTGGCATTGAAAGTCCTAAATTTTGAAAAGCCCTTTCTAGAAGATCAAAGAACAACCAGGAGGAAGTACATTGCAAAAATTGACAAGCAAACTACCCAAAAGCTGGTTGCCAGTGAACAAAGAAAGCGTAAAAGAGAAGAGTATTACAAGAAAATCCGAGAGAAAGCAGCGTTACCTTCTGATGAAGAGCTGAGTTTACCGGAGAACGATGAAATCCAACAACACACAGACCTTAAGAAGTACAACGTTGTAAAATACAAACGATTAGCTTTAGAGTGCGATCGATGGGGAGTATCTGATCGAGCTTGCGCTGCCATCGCATCTGCTACTCTTGAAGACCAAGGTATCATAACAAGTGATAATAACTTACAGGTGGTAGATAAATCTAAGCTTCACACGGCCAGAGTTTCAAGTCGTAAAAATATACAATTAGTCTTGTATGCAAGATAAAAGACCAAAAGCTATTTACTTTGATGGCAGAAAAAATAAAACCAAACAACAGGAGAACAGAGACGATGGTAATATGCATCTGGTAACTAAACTAGAAGAACACATTTCTCTCGTTGAGGAACCCAAGTCAAAATACCTTGGCCACGTCTCACCACCTAACAGTAAATCGAAAGAGGTTTGCAAAGCTATTATGCAGTATCTAACTAAGGAAAGATTACAACAGATGATCTTACTGCCATAGGATGCGATGGTACGGTTGGTAACACTAGATCAAAAGGAGGAACAATCAGATTAATGAAGGAAAAGCTATCGCACCCACTACAATGCCTTATATGTTTGCTTCACTTCAATGAACTTCCACTTCGCCACCTCCTGTTCAATCTTGATACACTTACTGTTGGCCCCAAAGCTTTTTCTGGAACTATTGGAAGAGAACTATCAAATATTGTAAGACCAGCTGTGGAATTTAGAAGCATAGAAATGGAAAACGAAGACATGCAACTTCTAGAAAGGTATAAAGATTTCGAGGATTTAAGCAGCGATCAAGACTAATTGTTCCAACTTTGGAAAGTAATCATGGAAGGCCAACTTCCAGCAAACTTTGTGTCTTGAGAATGCGGTCCATTGAATCTATCTCGATGGCTAACTATGGCAAGTCGAGTTTCGCGGCAGTAAGTTTCTACGGACAGACCATCAAAAAAGCTAGTTGTGTGAGTGCAGTTCATAATGCGAGTCTACGTGTCTACTGTATGTGGTTTCACATTAAAAGAAGGCCTCTGTGTATTTATGGAACAAAACATGTGTCTAAACATGTTCAGAAGAGTTCCTGCTCAGAAGAGAAATCTTCAAATTAATTAAGGATACCACTTTCAGGAACACATTCTTCTCACATCATGAAAATACGCTAGTTTCAATGCTATACGATGATCGAGAAGAGTACAGTAGTTGCGCTGCAAATATTATTACTGCCCAAATAAGAAACAGATGAAGAAGTGCGAAACTTTCAGGTCCCACCACTTAATTTTGACGCTGACTCCTATGTGGGCTTCATTAATTTGAATGAAGTACACTTCAATGATCCTCCTCCCATTCTGAGGACTTACTGCTGAAGAGGTGATTGAAATCAGTAAGGATCGATCAGGATGGCTTCATCTCGTGCAGTATCGTTGCCATACATAAGCTGTGGAGAGAGCAGTAAAACTCGTAACAGAGGCTTCATCAGTAGTCAATGACGAATATACACGAGACGGATTTATATGAACTAGAATTGAATCTCGAACACTCATGCCTACATTTGAGAGTAAGAAAGCGTACAACATTCAGTAGGCACTGGATTCAATGTGCATTCAATAAGAGCTAACCTATAAGGTAGAGTGGTTGGGTGAGTTAGGGAGGATCTCGACACGTAGCAAGCTCCACGTGGTGAGGTCTGGGTAGCAGGTGATCCAAAGTCACTCAGCTAGCGAATAGCTACGTATTTAAAACTGGAGTAAGTAACTTAAGAGAATATTTAAATGTTGCAAAATGGAAACTGATGTTAAATTTTTTATGTAGTAATGGAATACTCTGATATTTTTTCTCCTAATTCGAATACACTCAAATATTCCTAAAATAGGTGATTTTGGACAATTATTATTTTTAAGGGGGCCACCTCTTATTTACATTAAAGGTCAAAGATTTAAATAGGCTTTCATTCCTTATTAGTTTGACCAATCTCTGCACACACAGGCATTTTAAATTTCCAAAAAATTCGAAATTAACTCTAAATCGACCCGGCTTAATATATATATAATATAATTATATATTATATATAATATATATATATATATATATATTAGTGACTACTGAAGTGGCAGAGACGTTTGCAAACACCTTAGCAATATTCCAGCAACATCAAGCATGACCAAGATGACGTCACACAAGCACGACTAAGATGACGTCACAGAGCGGGAATATTTTCAAGACAGCACACATCGACTTCGTTACAAGGACTTCAGGACGCGGCTTGAGCTTTCCCTCCGAAAACATTCAGAACATTCGCCATGTAAACACCATTTGTGCAGGCCCCAATTTGGGCCTGGTGTCATTCACCTAACTTTATAAAAGACTTATCATTACCTCGCACGTTATTAGATATCAAGCCACTGTTATATTGAAAGCATTATTTCAAATGTACACATTATTTCGACTGTAATCAATCAACATATTCTGTCTCATTCATAAATCATTTATTTTGTGTAATAAAGGAAGAAAACTCATTCTATCAATCAATCTAATTAATAACTTAATTAACAGTAATTATCATCATATGATAGTACCATTTTACGCATAAAGTGGTAACATCAAACTGGCCATTATATAATACACATAAAATATATACACATATATACAATATACATACAATATACATACAATATACATACATACATACAATATATATACATACATACAATACACATACATACATACATACAATATACATACATACATACATACATACAATATACATACATACATACAATATACAATATACATATGTCGCGCATCGGTTGTGCGGGCCTTCAGTGTCGCGCATACGTTGTGCGAGCCTCTGCCCGCTTGCGACTTTTTAGGGTTAATGCACTTTGGACAATCCAACGAAGGTGGTCCTTTGTTGGGTAAGCTCGGCCTTGGCCGAGAGTTTCCGAGTATCAATATAAATAGTTCCTACCAAGTTTGTTTTTTTCCCGAAGGGATGAATAGAAACACTTCACTTCAAAAATTGGAGTTTTAGTTCACTCATAAATTCTTTTATTTACAAAGTTTATACAGAACGAGGCACTGATAAATAATCAGAAGTTTACAGGGGGAGAGGTTTTACCTCTTACAACAACAGCTCAAGCAGGAGTTTACAGGGGTAGAGGTTCGACCCCATTTCTCAATAGTTAAGGTGGGAATTGAAAGCGAGGAGGCTTGTCCTCCTCGAGTAAGAGTTACGGCAGGAATTTAAAAGGGGGCGAGGTGCAACCTCTGGTATCAAGAGCTCAGGCAGGAATGATTTAATTTACAATACAAGAAATAAATAAGCCTCAATTTTGGGGGAATGCAGTCGAAGGTTAAGCTCCCACTTTAGCTGGAGAGCTAAAGAATTCTGACGTTAAGCATAATTTAAGCAAAAAGTTAACAAAAAAAAGATACTAATTTTTGTAAGGTATACACTTTTGGGTGGCGACATAATGTCGGGGGACCGACATGTACAGAGTACATTAAGTACATAAATTACATTATATTACATACATTAATTACCGTTAATTATAATTTTAGCAATTTGTTAATTGACATATCTAATACTGAAGTAATCTGAATAGGTAACACAAGTTAAATAATGAAGGAGAGTTCTCCGTTGTTTTATAATTTAAAGGGGATTAACGACAATTATATATATTTATAGTTAACAGTGATTACGCCAAATTATGTCTAATATTATTAGAGGAATGGTTGGTTATCATAATTTGTAAGTCTAATTAGCCAGCGATGAGGAAAGCGGAGAAAGATACGGTGTACTTTTCATTTGAAAGTACACGGACATTAATGATAACGTAAGACATAAGTAACGGAATTTGAATGACAATTAGGTAGAAGTAGTAAGTACAGATAATGAGAACGTGGGTAACTATGTAGAGATTAACCAGTAGCCTGGCAGGGAACAATATGGTATATTATAATAATATAACATCACATCTTAACGTTATAAATTGGTAGCAGAGGCAAGAGAGAAGAGTTCGAATTCAGAGGCTCGCTTTTGACGACGTAATCGGAATTCGAGCCTTCGTCTCAGCAATAATAGACAACTTGCGAGTGGTGAAATAATAAAAAGAAAATAAAACAAAAAGAATACATGTACGTATCATGATCGTCAATAGACATGTACGACTGCACACGGTAGTGTACATATCATTCGTCACACAATAGGTTGTGTGCGTAATATAGACACGAGTAAACATAGACTGATAAGTTGAGAGAGAATAACTAGACAATGGGTAATAGGTAATAAAATAGGTAATAGGTGATAAAATTAGTAAAGGACAACGGTCATGAAGGAACATGGATGTATGAATGAGTATGGTTGCATAACATTTATATTGCGTAACACCAGACAGGACACAACATATAAATAATGACTTATAGATAGTAAGGCTTTTATTAGTATTAAAGAATGTACCATACATTGAATACTAAGGATAGCCTCGTACTAAGCACGTGATCGAAACGTGAAGGAAACTAAGTTACTTTATGACGCCAGAGTGATTTACTCTGTACGTACAATATAAGGGAGGGACATTCGCTGTTTACAGCGAACTTCTAATGGCACAAACATGGATACTGTTCAACCATAGAAATGGTAAATCGCATGGTAGTGACACTGCTCTCTCCTGTGAAAAAGGATGTGGTGGTGGAGTGGAAGTTTATTTACAATATATTAAAAAAAATGAAACAGTGACAATTTCGGGTTGGATTAACCAAGGCAATTTAGTGAGAAGAACGATAATTATATTAATGAAATAATAAAAAAAAAGAAATCAAGGGAAAAATTTTAAAATCACAGCAAATAAATTAACAAGGTTGAGGTCTGATTACTAGAATTGTAGTGGAAACTAGATCAACAAGGTATGATAAAGTCCGAAGTTGTCACCTTAAAAAAAACAATTATAAGTATGATTAATTGTGGCAATCATACTACATAAACAATTTTATAAACTAATGAACCATCTAAGTTATTTCTGGCACTTCGACATAATTATTTCAGTTAAAGTTCCAATTACAGGATTGAATCTAATTTAAGTAAAAATTTTAGTTTGTCCAACGTTATAGTAACAAGATTACGGAACCGTGATAAATTCGGAAAGACTTCCAAGGTTAAGATAATTTTAGGGAAAAAGATACATACATAGTAAATAATGGTTAAAAGGAAAATTCGAAATTTAAGGTTCAGGAATTTTCAATTCATCTGGTGACTACTTGAAATGGAGTTTAATCCATCAGTAATGACAGAGATAAGAGTTTCCGAAGATATCATGATTATACAGTAAAAAACTAATCGTATTCACTATGGTAGATAAAAATCGAATTAAATTTTATTGGTGAACGAAGTCTTCAGCAGTGGGAGCACGGTTGCAGAATGTAAACTTATTTCAAGTCCGAATAAGTTGGTAAAAGATTAAAATTGATTTAAAGAAAAGTAAAATTAATTTATTGAAAACTTGAAAATTTATCTAGTTACCGTCTTAGATACTTAGATATTGTTATCCATTAAGAATATCCAGGGAGAAGGAAGATAGAATTACGTAATAGACGATGTATAGACCTTGGGTCGTGTGTATTTATGCGCATTAGGTGATTTGCCCAAGAATGGGGAAAAGGAATTTATCGTTGAAGTTATTCGTAATCGCGTATACGTATGTATAAATATGGGTAATAAGTGTGTGTAGCTGAGTAGGTATGTAGAATAGCGTATAGAATATGAAAGTAATTGGTTCCTCCCGGGAAGAACTGAATCGTTAGTGGTCAATGGTAAATCATGAAATTTTGAAGAACGGATTAGCTTAGAGGTTGGTTAAAATTAACTTAATAAAACAACAGGCAAGATTATATTTTGTAAGCAGCAATTAAGTTTAAATAAATTCAAATAATCCAGAGTAAACATCAATCAGTTAACTGCAATTGAATATACTTTATCGTGATAGCCAATGATTTCAAGTGTGTTTCAAAGTGTGGGTAAGGGTAATTGGGTGAAAGTGTAATCAGTAGGAAAGTGAATTCAAATAGGTGTCGAAAGTAATAAAATTCAATCGGGATTATAGATTTTACGTAATTAACTCAGTTGCACGTATGAAGGCAATTAAAATGAATACGCACTCAAAAAGACTAAATTAGTTAAAGTACATTGAGCGGCATTGGGAACTGAATTTAGGCACAGAATTCAATTCGATTAGTAACCTTCATAGCGTTATATTAGCAGTATCTCACCATTAATATTGACCAGAAGTATCAGTAGGACAATTGAATTTTATTTGACGAGTTGATGGGGCATAGATAATAACAGGTTTTAGTGGAATTCATGGTAGGGGCGCAGTTATGTTGTTATCAATATTGACATGGTGTAATAGAATTATTAGAAGGGGAAAAGGAATGGCATCCTGGTATAGTGTGTCAAAATTGGCTATAATTTTGGTTGATACCTTAACAACCGATATAAGAACATCTTAATGACAATTACTCAAGACTAATTTGAATAAAAAAAAAATCAAAAATAAAAAGTTGAAAATAGAACTCAATTATGAGCTATTCTGAACTGAACACTTAGGTTATAAGTTCCGTATAATTAAGATTAATTTAAAAATTAAAACAAAAAACACTTAACCTAAATTGCGGGTATGTTCGGTCATACGGGTGAATTTCACGAACATACGAAGCCAGACAAATCAGCTGCATGGTTAGGTTGTCTTGCGATCGGGCATGTGGGTCATTCGGTTAAAGGTTTTCGCAACATGCCAGGAAGCAATGGACTGACCATACGAGCCTTGCTCACTCAAGAGGAGGTGGTGTATCGGGATTAAGAAGAATGACTTTCACTGGTTTCAGAAAAGGATCCAGGAACAGCCAAAGAGAAAGATTTGCAAAGTAGAAGGCAAGAAGGGCGAAAACATGAATTCGCGGAAGAAAAATGAAAATGATCGATGGAACGATCATATTATGGTAGTGAGGAATATTCCGCGCTTGCCCTTCCGCGCGTACAACTTCCGACGGAGGAGTAGGTTCGGGTTCGCTCCCGGCACCTATGGGCTTAGCCTCGGAATTAGGTGTAAATTCCTCTACCTTTGAAAACAGAATCAAGTCATCTTCCTTAAATAGGGATTTAAGCGAAATGACCAAATCGGAACTTAAGGGAAATGAGTTTTCAAATTTATTTGGAATAGCCAGAACACTGGGAACTTCAAGTTCCGGCCTAACTGTCACTGAAGGAGGTGACTCGCTCTCGATGGAGTCACAGGGGTTTACTGTGAAGACATTCGAGTCTTCGTACTCAAAATTACCAAAAGTATGTTGGTTTTCTAGTTCTTCGTTCGTCGGAACTAGAACGGAACACTTGACAATTGATGAAGAATCTTCCCCATCTGGTAGCAGTTCCTTTTTATTTTGAACTGGTTCCAGAGAGTCCGTCGGGCTCTCTGAAACGAGTCTTTCACCCTCAGCTGAAAAGACCGAAGAATAGGGGTGACAAACATACTCGAAAAGTGAGTTCTTTCCTCGCATTAGGCCTGCTTCTCTATCGGCCCAATAAAAATCGTGCGTAATAAGGAAATTCATCCCCAGGAGTAAGTCTCCATCCCAATTCAAATCAGATACGACCACAAATGGGGTCAGATAAGGGATTGAATCAAACTCAATAGGAAGGATGATTTCTCCGGTACTGTATTCTTCCCAGTCATCATCAATGCAGGACAAACGTGAATGCAAATCGAATTTTCCGTAGCCACCTTGAGTAACTTCTCGTATACGTGTTGGTGAATGTAATTCGCCTGACAGCAAATTTCAACAAGAGCCAAAACTGCTTGGTTGTTAATAGAAGTTTTCATGAAAATTTGTGGGCGTTCTTCCATGAGCTCCATTTCAAGAGTCCAAGAAGGCGTCTCCGAAACATGTGAACATGCTTCGTCTGCATCAGCGATGGTTTCGCACGAGGTTGGGGTATTGGGAGGAAAACCAAAATTTGGAATATCGCAATCAGGGGAATCGGGTGACCAACTGGAGAGACATGATGTCTGCAAGTGACAATACGTCTCTACGTGAGCACTTTGCTCTTTAGGAAAAGATTGCTTGCTACACTGCTCACAACACAAACTAACGGAGTTTAACAAGAAGTCATTGGGACACGATCGATTCATTACTAAACTGTTACTGTCAAAAACTGACTCGCCTACAGGACCTTGTGGGGCATTCTCCCCAGCTGCTACTACAGCAGAAAAAGCATCATCTGAAGCAAGATGACGGTCATCATGACCAAAAAAATCAAAAACAGGGTCATCTTTCAGACCACTTAAACGAGGCGGCATTGCCGATTGATCAAAAACAGGGTCATCTTTCAGACCACTTAAACGAGGCGGCATTGCCGATTGATCAAAAACAGGGTCATCTTTCAGACCACTTAAACGAGGCGGCATTGCCGATTGATCAAAAACAGGGTCATCTTTCAGACCACTTAAACGAGGCGGCATTGCCGATTGATCAAAAACAGGGTCATCTTTCAGACCACTTAAACGAGGCGGCATTGCCGATTGGCCGTTGGCCGAAGTAAACTCAAAACAATTCGGGTCCTGTGGAGAAAAGTTATCATAAACATGGTCATCCTGACCATCTAACGCGTCCTCTTTGGGACATGCATCATCTAAACCAAAAACAACATCAGTAACAGAATTCGCGTCCTTTTTGGGACATGCATGGATATCTGATCCATCTGAATCAAAAACGAGGTCTTCTCGACCAAAGTTCACCGAATGAACTATATCAACTGAACTAACTGAATCAGTTGAGTCAATGTCCGAATGACTAAAATTACTGACAATTTGAGGAGCAGTGTCTAAATCATCGTACAAGTCATGGCCATCGGGACCAACACGGTTGTCCTGACCATGGTGAGAAGATAAATTCTGATTTTCAACATCGGTTGCACAGCAATCATCCAAGTTGTCTGAATTCACATTTAACAAAGAATTGGTCACATCCCCATTTACATTACAACAATTATTAACGTAAGTATTACACTTACTTTCAACGGAAGTTTCATCATAAAGACTTCAACAGAAGTACCTTTATAATTATATAAATCAACAATTTCATTGTTGTCTTTACTGTTTTCAACATTAGCATCACAAACACTGTCACAAGATGCTTCACAAAACATCATCATCAGAGGCTGTGAGTTCTAGCCTCGAAGGAAATTCATTTGATGAACAAGCTGGAACCAACGGTTCAGAGACAACTGAGTCAGAGAAGAAAGTTGGGTCAGGATTACCCAAATCTTCCAAGGGTGACGTTTCATCGTCACTATCCAGGTTCTGCTCGGGTGCCTCGCACCAGAGAAGGAAATAACGTCTTTTATCCCATTTATCGACGAAGCATCCATCCGAAAAGTCGAAATGGAATCCGTAGGGTCGTAGGGATTCTGGGCCAATAATTAAATCACAATCGGGACAATATTCTGACGGCACTAACGAGACATCTATACTAAAAAAATAATAATCAATCACACATCAAGTTTGGTTTCCGCAATGACGGGAATACGGTTACCCTCGGAATCCCGAACGTATGAAACGGATGGCGGTTCCTTAAAGAGAGGACACAGCAATTTATCCGCTAAAGACGCAGGAACAATACTGGACGAACATTTCGGATCAAAACGACCTAAAAGGGTTTCCTCTGGGCAACGGAGTTTGAAACCGATTTCGAGAAAAAAATATTCACTTTCTGGGGATTCCGAATGTACAGAACTCAAAGAGGAAGTGGATTGGGAAGGTGAGTCAGAATAAGGTACACTCAACGCCTTTCTACCCAGACCAGAAGGGTCAACGGAATCACTCCGATTCTCTACCGAAACATTATCGGGAGATGCGCTTTCGCGCATCACTGAAGAATGATGACATGATCCATGAATAAAGGAATGAAGGGAAGTCAATAACTGGCGTGTATCGTTGTTTAAACCTTTAACGTCAACGTCCCATTTGACGGATCCCTGCCTGTCACAGTACTTCGTGATTACCTGCAGACCGTTATATATATCCTGCCAAAAACGTTTAAATTCTACCCAAGACCATTGATATATTTGCCCATTGGACCAATCGATAAGAAAGGTACGGACGCGCGCGGCGTCACCGAAATTTGGGTCACAAGTGTCAAAAGCAAAACTGATTTTATCCGCATCTGTAGTTAGACAACCTCTAAACGAATCGTCAATTTTACCGAACCAATTACAAAAGGAGGGTTCTACCAATCTATTATTAACGTGACCGCGAAAGTGAGGGACATGAACTGTACGTTTCAGTACGGAAAAGGGAGTTATTAGATTAATAGTAGTGCATGTCAGGGGGGGTAATGGTTTGGACATCGTTAATCATAACACGTGTCGTTGACACGGAAGTGTGTGTGTAAAACAAAAATAACCATGTAAGAGACAAGCAATAAAAAAAATAAATGGAACAAAGTCTAAGTATTTTGTATAGTTACGAAATAACGTAGAACAAAATGGGCGACTCTGCGTTTACTCCGGATGCCGTAATCGACGAGTAATTTTCGAATCTCCCAACGCTGAAGTCTCGTTGGCAAGGGTCGAAATTCCGTCAAAATCACACACTAGAAAAAAGGGTTACATTATAATAACAATAAATGAATTTTCACTAAAATTAATGAAAAAGATTTAAATTGAAAAATAAAAAAAAAGGAACCTAACCGGGTTCAACTAAATAAAAATGTGAGTTATGGGTATAAATATCAGAATTATGACTGATCGCATTTACGTCCCACAACAAAATCTAAAATGATATTATTTAATATCCTCAATAAAAAAAACAATGCAGATAATTTTATAAAAAAATTTAAAAATTCAGATTTATAATCTGTTGGAAAAATAAATACGTGAATACTGAATCAATGACAACGTCTGATTAGTACTGTATTTCGTATCACTATCGAACAGTTAATTAAAAATCAATTAGTTAAAAAAAATGATTAAGTGTTTATAAAGTCACTTCACTGTTTCACACTAAAAAGGGAAAAATGAAAGTGAATTAATATTACTAAAATTAAAGAAAATGATAATTAAGGAAATGATTTAAAAGTAATAATTAATAATTAAAACTCATCACATAAACGGAGAGTGAGGGGTTCAACAGGGGGTGCCTCCGAGCCTCCACGAAACTTTGAAGGTCAGCCTCACTCAGCTGATGCCTCCACTAAGCTTTGGTGTGCCGCTCGTGACGTCATCTGATCGCCACGACGGAGCATACAAACGTTGAAGGAAGATCGTAGACAGGAAGACGGTCGAACGGTTGATTGGAGAAAAATACGAACAATAATTCAAAAGTTGATTGAAGAGAAGTTCAAGGGAAGGAATTTCCAAGTAACAAAAGTTGATTGAAGGTCAACGATGAGTTGAATTAAATTGAGGTTGCAGATGGTGGGGTTGGAGTCCAAGTTGAAGAGGTTGCGGTCGACGTCGAATGAGTGAATCCATGAAGTGTTTCAAAAATTGTTCAAAGTAGGGACATCCATTGATGGACGACGGTTTTTTCGGTGGGGGACTGAAACAGTCTCGGTGTTGGGGAACTAAAGCGGTCTCGGTGTTGGGGAACTAAACAGTCTCGGTGGGGGACCTCCGTGTCGCGCATCGGTTGTGCGGGCCTTCAGTGTCGCGCATACGTTGTGCGAGCCTCTGCCCGCTTGCGACTTTTTAGGGTTAATGCACTTTGGACAATCCAACGAAGGTGGTCCTTTGTTGGGTAAGCTCGGCCTTGGCCGAGAGTTTCCGAGTATCAATATAAATAGTTCCTACCAAGTTTTTTTTTCCCGAAGGGATGAATAGAAACACTTCACTTCAAAAATTGGAGTTTTAGTTCACTCATAAATTCTTTTATTTACAAAGTTTATACAGAACGAGGCACTGATAAATAATCAGAAGTTTACAGGGGGAGAGGTTTTACCTCTTACAACAACAGCTCAAGCAGGAGTTTACAGGGGTAGAGGTTCGACCCCATTTCTCAATAGTTAAGGTGGGAATTGAAAGCGAGGAGGCTTGTCCTCCTCGAGTAAGAGTTACGGCAGGAATTTAAAAGGGGGCGAGGTGCAACCTCTGGTATCAAGAGCTCAGGCAGGAATGATTTAATTTACAATACAAGAAATAAATAAGCCTCAATTTTGGGGGAATGCAGTCGAAGGTTAAGCTCCCACTTTAGCTGGAGAGCTAAAGAATTCTGACGTTAAGCATAATTTAAGCAAAAAGTTAACAAAAAAAGATACTAATTTTTGTAAGGTATACACTTTTGGGTGGCGACATAATGTCGGGGGACCGACATGTACAGAGTACATTAAGTACATAAATTACATTATATTACATACATTAATTACCGTTAATTATAATTTTAGCAATTTGTTAATTGACATATCTAATACTGAAGTAATCTGAATAGGTAACACAAGTTAAATAATGAAGGAGAGTTCTCCGTTGTTTTATAATTTAAGGGGATTAACGACAATTATATATATTTATAGTTAACAGTGATTACGCCAAATTATGTCTAATATTATTAGAGGAATGGTGGTTATCATAATTTGTAAGTCTAATTAGCCAGCGATGAGGAAAGCGGAGAAAAGATACGGTGTACTTTTCATTTGAAAGTACACGGACATTAATGATAACGTAAGACATAAGTAACGGAATTTGAATGACAATTAGGTAGAAGTAGTAAGTACAGATAATGAGAACGTGGGTAACTATGTAGAGATTAACCAGTAGCCTGGCAGGGAACAATATGGTATATTATAATAATATAACATCACATCTTAACGTTATAAATTGGTAGCAGAGGCAAGAGAGAAGAGTTCGAATTCAGAGGCTCGCTTTTGACGACGTAATCGGAATTCGAGCCTTCGTCTCAGCAATAATAGACAACTTGCGAGTGGTGAAATAATAAAAAGAAAATAAAACAAAAAGAATACATGTACGTATCATGATCGTCAATAGACATGTACGACTGCACACGGTAGTGTACACATATCATTCGTCACACAATAGGTTGTGTGCGTAATATAGACACGAGTAAACATAGACTGATAAGTTGAGAGAGAATAACTAGACAATGGGTAATAGGTAATAAAATAGGTAATAGGTGATAAAATTAGTAAAGGACAACGGTCATGAAGGAACATGGATGTATGAATGAGTATGGTTGCATAACATTTATATTGCGTAACACCAGACAGGACACAACATATAAATAATGACTTATAGATAGTAAGGCTTTTATTAGTATTAAAGAATGTACCATACATTGAATACTAAGGATAGCCTCGTACTAAGCACGTGATCGAAACGTGAAGGAAACTAAGTTACTTTATGACGCCAGAGTGATTTACTCTGTACGTACAATATAAGGGAGGGACATTCGCTGTTTACAGCGAACTTCTAATGGCACAAACATGGATACTGTTCAACCATAGAAATGGTAAATCGCATGGTAGTGACACATACATACATACTATATACAATATGCATACATACATAATATATACAATATACATACATACATAATATATACAATACATACATACATATACAATACATACATACATATACAATACATACATACATATGACATACATATATAATACATACATACATACATAATATAATACATACATACTATATTATATACATACATATATAATATATACATACATATATAATATATACATACATATATAATATATACATATATAATATATATACATATATAATATATATATACATATATAATATACATATACCTATGTAACATATATACATATATAATATATATATACATATATAATATACATATACCTATGTAATATATATATACATATATAATATATATATACATATATAATATATATATATATATACATATATAATATATATATGTAAAAATGAACCATAAATAATTCCCATATTCCTATATTATCTTATCCTTCATGTAATTCTTGTATTCATTTATATAGTCTCTGTATCCATTGTAAGAAAAAGTATCCATTTTAAAAATTCATGTGTTATATGGTTCATGTATAATCTTATATATTTAACTTTATATAATGCCTATACTCCTATGTATGTACGTGTGTGTATTCATTTTTACATAAGGACCAAAATCGCCCAACGCGAGTTTGGATAAAATATTTGATTCACTTTCAACTTTGCTAAATAATTGGTGACCTGTTGTTTTTTAAAATCTCATAATCATTTTTTTAGATTTCGCTTAATAAGGAATCCTGTTAAGCTTGCAATGTTCACATTTTGTATACACTCTCTTTCGTTATAAACAATGAGATCATGTCTTGCCTAAGCATTAAAATTGTACATCTTAAACCTTAAAATTTCACTCATATGCATATTTTAGTGTAAAGATGCATAGTCCGATTTCCACTTTTAGTTAACTTGGCAGATCATGATAACTTCAGATCTGAAAAGTCGCGGTTTAAGATAAAAATATGGTTTCGTCTTCAAATATTTTGTTTACTCGTTCAAGCCTTACCACAGCTAATAATTTACTTATTTTCAAATATTGTGCAAAATAATACAGCCTTCTTAGCATTTAATAATAATAATGTTAGCAGTTTTTGGGTATATAAATCCATTCAAATTCATCCATTGTCATTCAGAAGCTAATTCAGAGGCTGAGCACTACCTGTATTTTTTAGCAGTAAATTTACAGTGAAGAAACTTTTATTGTCCCCTTCGAGCCTTGCTCTCTTCAGAAAAACTTAGAAAACTTTCCGGATACGCTATAAGAAGAATCCGGAACCTTCAGCATTTAGATTGCAAATCTACCAGAGTCCTCCGAGCCACTATAGAAGAACTCGGAGAGTAACATAGAAGAAAAACCACTTCAAGGCACCTATCCGTTGCTTGCCTCCTAAACCAGAACCCCCGTCAATCCGAACCACCCCAGGGCCATAGACGGAGGGGTTAACAACTGGCGACCCTTTAACCAGGATCTTCACGACTCCAGGATTCTTCCAGTCCTCCAGACCCTTTAACAAGGATCTCCACGACTCCAGGATTCTTCCAGTCCTCCAGACCCTTTAACCAGGATCTTCACGACTCCAGGATTCTTCCAGTCCTCCAGACCCTTTAACCAGGATCTCCACGACTCCAGGATTCTTCCAGTCTTCCAGACTCTGGAACCAGAACCAACACCAGTTGACCGGCGTGTCACGACTTCGAGTTCGTCACATCCACCCGTGAACCGGTGCGTTACGACTCCAAGTTCTTCACGCCTACTTTTCATCTAGGAACAAGTGGCCAGCCAGACACGTCTTCAGGACACACCTCAAAAGGATTTCGCCATAGGAATCTTGTTAAGTACAAAACTCTTTTTTAAAATAATTTCTAAACATTTGAAAAGTCATTATTATTAACAATTAATATTTAGTATTGAGCCAGAATTAACAAAAAACACAGTGAACACTACAGACACCAGTGATACACTCTTTTTATTGAAAACAGTATTGTCACAGTTATTTTCAGTTATTTTACTATTCTAGTTCGTATAGTATAATTTTATTTAATGTACCAACATAGTATTACCATACCATCACGTACATTTGAGTGAAATTTTGTTTACATTTTTATTTTTGTTTGCAATCTTTTCAAATTTTCCCCGAGTTAGGCAAATTGTTGTGCATTATTTTTTTTAGATAGTGTAGTTAGGAAAACCCCTTAAGTGATCATTCCATGAATTAAGATCGGTCAAGCAGACCTAATTAGAACATTAATAAGTACCTTCACATATGAGCGATTCAGACGGTGCGCTTTCTGACATCGAAGAATTACCTACACCCATTTTTCCACCTACCCCGCGCCCTTCAAACATATTCCCAAATACACAAGTCAGTATGTCTCAGTCTCAAACCCCCGCCCCGGCATATATTAACTTAGGCAGATTAGTAAATCTTCCTCATACTGTTTTAATTTTTAAGGGGACCATAGATAATCGTTTTGTTGAACCGCGCGTAAGACCTTGGGTTGAGTCTTTAGAGCAACATTTCTTACGCGAGAATATTACCGATGATGATATAAAAATCAGAGAAGCAAAAAGATTTATTGACCCTAAAGAGGGAAATGCCCATGACACAGTCACTTACGTCCCATCAATTAGCGAAGCTATAACATGGGACGAGTTTAAACAAAACCTATTAGAATTTTTTAAAGAAATAACCCTTGCACAACCCTTAGCCACATTAGAAGCAGTCTTCCAAGTTAAATGGAAGAAAGAGGAACACGAGGATTTAAACAAAACAATTTTATTACACGTACACACAAACTTGTAGGAGAAGCCCTCCGGGCCGCAGAAAATGCATGTGGCATAACTTTTACTTCGAAACAAAGAAATCTAATAGTAGCCACAACCATTTACCAAAACTTACCCGGAGCGCCTAAAAAAAAGTTTCAGGAGTTTTTAAATGTTGACAAACCTGTCAGTGTAGCCATAAACAAAACACGGGAACATCACCCCGATTTAGCAAACCAAACCTACCGAAAGGGTAGAGAAACCCCTGTACAGTATATTCAGCAGCAGCCACAACACCAATACCAACAGCAACAACAACAACAATATAAACCAAGGCAAATACAGGGAACACCCCAGAAACAAGCCCCCCAAACCCAGAATACACGCCCTCCTCCACAGTGTTTTAACTGTGATAGTTTCGGGCATATGATAAGTCAATGTAATTACCCCTCGTATTGCTCCCACTGTCACGAACATGGTCATCGCCGTGGCGATCGCCAAAAGTGTGCTGATAAAGCCCCTGCAGGGTATAGACCCCACTTTCAGAAACCAAACCAACCACGTCCCCAAAACGTATCCCAAAAGTCAACCAATCCCCAGAAACCAGTCCATTCCCAGCCTCAGTCGAACTACCAACCCAATAAATCACGACCACAGGGTCACCCACACTCTTACCCCATGTATAAACCCCAATACAACCAGCAAGGTCAACTAGTTCGGTACGTAGAAGTACCCGGGGAGGAATCATTTTCCCCAGAGAACAGTTTTCAAGAACACCCTTCAGCGTATGATATCCCCGTAGAATATGATCCAGGTCCTCCCATAGAAGACCATGTGATCCCTTTTTTAGACCCTACATTGGAGGCAGCAGTTCAACCTCCTCCCTCCTAAATTACAGTAGTAAGCCCAGATACGCACACAAACTCCCCATCAGGATAATAGGTGCGGACCTCTTAGATTTAATAATAAATTGTAGTACGGATAACCAAGATTTAACTGCTCTCCTAGATACAGGAGCACACGCAACGTTAATTAAGAAACAATGCGTAGATGAATTACTAGAGAGTACAATTATAATATGAACTTAAGGCACCATCCTGCCAACTTAGAGGAGTTACGGGCACACCCATACCCACATATGGAGAAATTGAGTTATATTTAGAAATTGGAAACGCGGTATACCCCGCGAAATGTTGTATAGTGGACACAGTCGCCACCTTTCAGACAGACATCCTACTAGGGATGGATTTTTTTAACCGGAATCAATGGGAGATTTACCCAGCCGGAAAGTTAGTAAAGTGTCGAAATAGGACACACCATCTCCGCGAGGATGACAGACAACTTAATGCTAATAGACTTAGCTCAGTTCAGATTTCCGAAAGAAATAGGAAACCCCCTCTACTTGATAGCAGATCAAGTCGGCCGGTTGCATCCAGAGGGACAACCGCTCCAGAAATCAGACCCCAGGGTAATCAGTTCCAGTTGTTGAATCCAGTTGGATCAACCCAGGCAGTTTCCAGACAGTCAGTTTCCAGTCAGTCAGTTTCCAGTCAGTCAGTTTCCAGTCAGTCAGTTTCCAGTCAGCCAGTTTCCAGTCAGTCAGTTTCCAGTCAGCCAGCTTCAGTTCAGCCAATAAGGCAAATTTTAGTCGCCGAACCAGAATCAGATTCACAATTTTTCATATGCCCTACCGAGCATATAACAGTAGCACCTTATGAGAAGATTTGTTTCCTAGCAAAAGTAGTTAACAGTCAAGGAAAATTATTAGAGTCAGAGCGTACTCTGATTACAGAGAAAAGTAATTTCAAAAGAGATGTTCTTATTGCCCAAGTCCTTAGTCAGAGTCAGAATTCAGCTATCCCTGTTGTTTGTTTAAACAAAGGAGAAAGATCTATAGAATTAACTTCAAATCAGAAAATAGGAACTGTTTCCACAGTAGAAATAGATTCAGATTTCCCCATCAGTACGATAAATCGTGTTTCCAGTTCCTTAGAATTAAAGCCTTCAATATTAAAAGAAGAATATAAGAAATGTCTGAAGCACTCCCTTCAGGAGTCACCAGCTTTACAGGATCCCAAACTAATGGAATCACTTCTCGATTTCCTGATAAGAAATAAAGATGTGATTGCCCTAACCGGAGATCCTCTGGGCCGAACTAATTTGGTCCCTTTTGAAATCAAGTTGGAACCCAATTCCAAACCCATTTTCATTCCTCCCTATCGGGTTCCACATTCTCAGTTAGTCACTATTGAGGAACACATCAAGGACATGTTGGAGCAGGATGTCATTCAGCCTTCAGCTAGTCCCTGGTCCGCTCCTATGATTCTCGTCTCCAAAAAGGACGGAACATCTCGCCCTTGTATAGATTTTAGACGCCTGAATAACATTACCATCCCAAGAACCGTTTT
>JAJOZX010012557.1:0-104546 GCA_023014485.1 Bathynomus jamesi
ATTATCAATGACCAATTGCAGCCTTGTGCGCCCACTGTCGAACTGCTGTAGAAATGGTTTGCTTGATCGAGTTCATTCGATGCTGTTAAAATGCACTTTCGAAGTTGAATGACATCTTAAATATTTTTCTTTAAACTTTGTCACCTAAACTCCCTATATGAAATAATCAACTGGATTTAAGTTCGGAATATTTGGTGGCCAATCTTCTGGCGCGATGAAATCGGGACATTGTTCTTGCAAATATGCAATGGTGCCGGAACCGATAAAATGGAGCGCCGTCTTGCTGAAAAACAAATTCTCATCGTAACTTTCAATTTCAGGCAACATCTTACTCAAGAGTAATGTTTTTAATAAATTTTCACACCTCTATCGACGAAAACAATAGGTTTTTCCAAAGCGAGAAACACCAATAGAAACCATTACAGATTGACTGAAGTGATGTATCTCTCGAAGGAGTCCACTTTTTGGGATGTCTTGTTATTTCTTACGTCAGCGTTCACTCTATCGTTTTGTATATTTCGAGGCCGCTTAACAGTAAAAATCTTTTCATCCGTAAACCAAATGATAGACACGTCGTTTATTTGATCAAAAACGGCGAAGCAGTCGACGATAACATTGTACACGCTTAAATGTTTTTAGACCAAGGTCTTTCTTTGCAATTTAATGCACTGAATTTTATTTTAATACCGGTGCGATTGTCTTCTTGGCTGCAAATAATTTCACTAACAGATTCAATATGTGCTGGAGTCCTTGCTGTACTCGACCGTCCACTTCCCAGCTTTCGTGCATGAGTTCCCGTTTCACAATTTTTTTCCAGCTGATACACTAAGTACAGACTATTGTCGATTAGGATACTCTTTTATCACTCCTTTAACACCGAAACCTTTTTCCTTGTGAAGAAGTTTGCTAGCAATTTTGTCTTTTTCAGTTAAACGTGCCATAACAACCTACACAAAATAACAGAATTAACAAATTTCATTCGCTCGCTGCCAAATCAAAACTGATTTCCGTGACGGCAATACCGTCTACGCCTAGACGTACTGCACTTATTAGCCTGCCTAGCCTAGCTCTATACAACCCATATCAATACACCAACTAGCCTAACCTAGGCCTACCCTGAATCGACAAATGATCCCAAAGTTGACCGTAAAATTGTGATTTGACAATTCACTGATATGAATTTATTCATTTTTGCTACTTTCGTATTGTTAACTTTATTTTTAACAACTATTGTTCAAGCTGAATTTGTAAAAAGACTACTCATCCCTTTTAAATAAACTCTCATTTAAAGACAATATAAAGGGTCTAATATGATATAAGAATATGTTTCTTTTGAAAATTAGAAAAAAAAATGGCAATGACTTCAAGAGCCTCGGAATCCCTGGGGAGGGGATCATAAGTGTCCCCACGTCTGGTTCCCCCGCTGCCGATACGGACAACGCAGACCCTGGCAGCGGGCTGGTTCTGCTACTGCCCATTCGAGATGTTTTGGACCTCCGCTTGATTTACTTTTCATAAATTTCTGCAATATTCGTGGCAATATACATCTTTCTTCTTACTCTGTCAAACTTCTTTTCCTCGTCGGGCTCCTCCGACCACACTCTTATATCTGTTTCCTGTCCTATCGCTCCAGTTCGGTTTTTGGATCCTCCCAAGAGGAGACACCTTTGGCACTTTGACGTCGCTGACTGGGAGGCCCTTAGACAGTACTTCACTGATTTCCCGTGGAATGATTACTACTTCCGTGACCGGGGCCCTTCTGGGTGTGCTGAGCGCATCACAGAGGTGATTCTCTCTGGCATAGAGGTGTATATTCCATATTCTACTCCTACTACTAATGCAAAAAAAAACCTTGGTTTAACTGTTTGTTCTAATGCTATCCGCAACAGACTGGACGCTTTCAGAAGGTACCGTCGCCATCCAACTCCTGACTCTTACTTAATTTATATTTCTGCCCGCAATCCTGCAAAATCTGTTCTTCGCCTCGCCAAAAATTCCTTCATCAGATAAAAAGGTGAAAACCTGTTCAATTCTAATTCTTCTCGCTCTTTCTGGCATCTAGCTAAGAACCTCTCCAACAATTTCACTTCTTTTCCTCCTCCATTCCGACGGCTCAGGTGCTGTCTCTTCTCCCGATAAAGCTGAACTCTTTCCTCAAACTATCGCCTCCAAATTAACCCTGGACGATTCCGGTGCTGTTCCTCCATCTCCTCCTCCCTCTAACTTAATTATGCCTGAAATTAGAATCACTTCTGAAGATGTTTTTTACTACCCTCTTTGGAATCAATTCTAAGAAGGCGTACGGTCCTGATGGTGTCCTTGTTGTTCTCAAGAACTGTGCTTCTGTGCTGACACCCTGCATACACAAACTCTTTCGTCTTTGTCTTTCATCTGATACTTTTCCTTCCTGCTGCAAGTTCGTTTTCATTCAGCCTGTCCCAAAGAAGGGTGACCACTCTCAACCCCTCAGCTATAGTCCAATTGCTTTGATTTCTTGCCTTTCTAAAGTTTTTGAATCTATCCTTAATATGAAGATTCTTAAACACCTCTCTTCTCACAATCTTCTTTCAGATCGTCACTATGGGTTCTGCAAGGGACGCTCTACTGGCGATCTTCTTGCATTACTCTCTGAGTCTTGGTCATCCTCCTTTCGGTATTTTGGTGAAATCTTTGCTATTGTACTAGACAGTGGTGTAGTGCTAAATAAAGAAGTGAGGGAACGCATTTTGAAAGTGTTACTCAGATGCGGGGGGGAAAATGGCGAGCGCGGCGAGCCCATACAGCTGGGGGTCCGGGGGCACTGTAAGCCCCCCGGGAAATCTTTTGAAATCTGACCAATTTCAGGGATATTTTGAGGTCATATGCACTGGATATTAGGATATATTCCAAGGTTGAAGATGCAGTATTTCCAGTGTCATTAGATATACGACATCCAGTACGATCAATAAAAATAGCCAACAACTGGAATGATTAACTCAAAAAAAGTTAACAACTGGTACGCCGTGGTGACTGTTTCACCAGATCTTTATAGGCTAGCATTGCCTCAGTCGAAGCTAAAAGAAATGAAACAGTTAATGATTCTTTCTCATATTTCTTCTAGGGGTGGGAATTAAAATTTCATGACGTTAGAGATTTGTAAGTTCGGATTTATTTGAAATAGTGAGGGAACGCCGTTCCGTCTACCAAAAAAAGTAAGGGAACGCCGTTCCCACGCGTTCCCACAGCACTACACCACTGGTACTAGACATATCAAAATCATTTGATAGAGTCTCGCACAAATCCTTAATTTCCAAACTGCTCTCCTTTGGTTTTTATCCCTCTATCTGTGCCTTTATCTCCAATTTCTTTTCTGCCCGATCTGTAGCTGCTGTTGTAGATAGCCACTGCTCTTCTAAAACTAATAATATTGGTGTTCCTTACGGCTCTGTCCTGTCACCCATTCATTTCCTTTTTTTATCAATGATCTATTAAGTCGCACTCTGAACAATACACAACTCAATCCTTCCTCTTCTCTTAACATTCTTGGCGTTTCATTTTCTCGTCACCTTTCCTGGAAAAATCACACATACCTTCTTTCTAAAACAGCTTCTGAGAGGTTAGGTGTGCTGTACCGCTTCCGCAGTTTCTTCACCACCCAATCAGTTGCTGTCTATGTACAGGGGTCTTGTCCCTCCCTGCATGGAGTACGTTTCTCATGTGTGGGGTGGCTTAGTCCACACAGCTCTTCTGAACTTTTTAACTGAATGCCTCCTCCTTTAAGGAGAGCACGCAGTACTAGACTTTCTACACATTCTCAGTCTTTTTCTGTCCAACTCTCCAACTCAAGGGTTAATCGGTATTTTCAATTTTTCATTTACTCAACCTGTCAACTCTGTAACAATGTTCCTCAATTTATCTTTTCCCCTGTCTATGACCTCTAGTATTTCAAACACAGAATGTCCAGGCATCTCGAAAACTTGAACCTTGATTTTGGCTCTCTTCTTCCTCAATTGGGCGGGGGGAGAGGTACGATTTCTTGGGCATTTTCCCTTGGCCCCTCCTTCCTGCATAAAAAAAATATATGGTGTCGCAAAAGTCGACCACCATAGAGTAAATGAATCAGTGTTCGAACTGGTAGCCATTAATTAAAAAAAAAAAAATCTGATTTGCTGTAAACATTATGTTTGTTAATTGTTAATTATTGTTTCTTTCTAGGTAAGGGATGGTCGCAAAATTAACAATAGACGAGAGAGTGGAGTTGGCCATGATGTTTAGTAGGCAAGCACTTCGAATCGATCAACTGCTATTGAATTTAATGCTAAATACCCAAAGAAGCCTCCAATAGATCAGGCAACCAGTGGAAGAATAATGAATCGGTTAATGGCCGATTTGGATATTTACTATTGTGCGCCACTTTTGGGCTGCCCCATTTTATTTTATTTAATTTAGCCCTTAAGCTTCAGGCTTTACTGGGCTCTTAATTAAAGATAAAACATCACTTCATAGATAGGTTATGATTAATAATGTGTACATTACGAATGGGAACTATTAATTAATTTCAAATACGTAAATGAACTAATAGTTTAAAATTAGACAATGAATTTATAAATAATTGTCAAGTCATTAAGTCATTGTGAAGATATTTATTTTTTAGTTATTTACAGTTTTGTAAATTAGTTTACGAAACAAATATTGGAATATTACAATTTCTGTTATGTTACAATAATACAAATAATACTGTCGCTATTATTGACCTATTTATTTTATATAATTTGGCCCTTAATACATGATATATAATGAGTCACGTTCAAATTAGGTTCATTTCAACACCGAACTAATAGTGGAAATACGATATATATTAATCTTAAGTTTTATTATTATTATTATATATATATATATAACGTTTAACGTTTATCTAATCTTCAACCTTCGCCGCTACTGTGCAGAGCTCACTTGACGTCTAATCTACTGACAGGAAGAAAAGGTTAAAGACAGGAAAAGCCGTCTTCACAACAAGGCTGGAATTCGAGCTCATTTCAGCTTTATTAGATCACCAATTGCGATAAATTTAAGAGGTTAAATCGATCGGAACATTGCATCACATCGCAAAACATCTCATGTGGATGTGATGTACGCGGAGTTTGCTCGAACCTTCCCTAAAAGTGACTAAATGGTAATGGCATATGGCGAGTTAGGAACATAAATAGGTTAGGAGGGCGGGATGGAAAAGGAAATAATGATCTCAATCATACGGATGAATAGATACGATTTATTATACCTGGACTAAAAAAAAGTATATAGCAACAGATGATCCTCACAAAGTTCAAAACTGGCTAAGATAAAGTGATGAAATAAATAAATAAATAAATGATATAAATAAATAAATACCCTATTTTACGCCTCATAAGACGCTACAAGTGGTAAGACGCACCCTATATTTAGCAAACAATATTTAGGAAAAATTATTTCGAAGATTTATCAGCCTAACAAAAAATATATTCCCATAACTTTATTAAAAGAACATTAAACAAAACAATAACATATGAGCCCTCAAGTGATTTTTGGAGACGTTTTTCAGGAAAAAAGTAGCGTCTTATGAGGTGTAAAATACAGTAAGTAACTATTTGCAAAAATTGCCCTCACCACCACTTCTTCATGTGTGATACTCCCTCTATATATATATATATATATATATATATATATATATATATATATATATATATATACGCCTCGGTGGTGTAGTGGTTAGCGTCGCTGACTACGAATCCATCGGCCCCGGGTTCGAGACCCGACGGCACAATAAAGAAAGTGGTTGGTAGATAAATGGGTACCCTAGGTGGCCTAGTGGTTAAGACGCTGGGCTGCTGATGGGGCGTGGTTCGGATTCCACATTAAACTGTAGGTCTAAGGTGGAGTGAAAAGCTTGACCTTCGTCAGAATGAACAATTCGGGCGGAAGCTAACCAAAGGTTATATATATATATATATATATAGTATATAGAGTTCCCGTAAGCAGTTTTTTACCTTCCTCGTTTTTCTCTAAATTTTCTTTCGGTGTTTGTGTGAAAAATGGGATAAAAATCAATAGAAAGTAATTTATTTACTTTCGATTCATTATAATCAAAACTTCGACGGTGAAGACAAAACAAAAATATAGATAAACTCTACGGGAACTTCACAGCTTTATACGATTTTTAAAAAAAATTGTATACCTCGTTACCTCATAGAGTTTCCACGCGTTGATCTCTCACTGCCAGGAGGTCAGGCCAGTGGCGGTTCCTCATATGGGCAATATGGGCAGCCGCACAGGGCGGCATTTGTGGAGGGGCGGCATGAGCGCCTGCAAAAAAAATAAAAATAAGAATAAATAAATAAAGAAATAAATAAAAATAAAAAATAAAATAAAATAAATAATAAAAGATCAATGACTTTGCATCAAGGAAGGTAAGAAGAGTCAGGCTTTAGATGGCAGTTGTGCTGTGGTGCAATTTATTTTGTTTCTTGTTCAAAGTGTAGCATAATAATTACCCTCTCTTAAGTGTCTTATTCTATTTATGTGATAGAGCATTTGTACAATTTAGAAATTTGATTCTCTAGTTTATTTATGGCAGTTGTGCAATTTAATTTGTATTTTTCCTGTTCATAGTATCATAATTACATTCTCTTAAGTGAGTTATTCTATTTACGTGATGAAGGATTTGTAAAATTCAGAAATTTGAGTCTTTGTTTTGGTTCTGAAGTTCCAACAATTAGTCCAATAAAAAGTTATTTTGTGAAAGAGTTATGTCTGTCCTTTATTTTGGGGGGATTCGAATGTGTGTGTGTTGGCGAACAGGGGGGGGGGCGCTGAAGGTGAGGTTCGCCCAGGGCGTCATGTAAGCTAGGACCGCCACTGGGTCAGGCTCTAGGCCCCACCCATACAATTGGCTTGGTGAAGAAGAAAATTGCTTCCTTGAGCTTTCTATCTCACGTAGGCAGGTACACCCAGATTATATGGGACTGTCCTAAACCACGTGCCTATTTATGTATAATATATAGCCAATGTACTTAATATACGTATGAATGATTAATTTCCATTTCCATTCGCGGTGCGAAATTGGGAATGCTGAAACTAGGAATTCTTAATTTGGGAAAGAATAAAGAGGGACCCGTGACGCAATTACAGTCCCGAGGAAAAGTTTATATATATATATATATATATATAAACTAAATCTGGACTCCCTGGAAAGAAGAAGAGAGAGGTACACCATAATTTATGTATGGAAAACGATCGAAAAACTGGCACCAAACCTCAAACTAAACCCAATTACCATTCAAACAACATTGGAAAATAGGAAAGGCAGGATGTGTAGTGTTCCCAAATTAAAGTCCCGACAAGGGACCTCGTCAACACTGAAGGAGAATAGCTTGGTTGTCAGGGGGCCAAGACTTTTTAACCAGCTTCCAAAGGACCTCAGAAACGTTACAGGGGTCAAAGTTGAAGTCTTCAAGAGAAGACTAGAAACTTGGCTCAGAACGGTACCAGATGAACCGGGTGTACCTAGCTATGTAAGGTGGAGAGCGCGAGAAAGCAACTCGCTCCTCCACCAAGTCAGACCTAGAGGCGCGGCCACTAGCTTCACCTTCGTGTGAAGAGAGACCAACGCACGGAACAGCAACGAGGTTAACGAGGTATAATATATATATATATATATATAATCTAATAAAATGGAAATCGGAATACATCGATTTCATAATTTCCTCGTTTTGATTCCCATTTTGGGACTTCTCATTCTTGGACGAAGACGGAAAAGGGAATGACTGAGACTGTGAAGAGACTGACTGACACAAACAGACTCTTCCCTCTCATTACCATTCCATTCGTCCGAGAATGAGAAATTCGAAAGTGAGAATCTGAAGGAGGAAATTTTCAAATCGATCCATTCCCAATGTACGATTTTCAACTTTGTTAGATATTTTTATAGAAAATTCTCTTCAGGATTGCACATGCAACACAGCCTTCTCTTTACCTTTCTCAAATCAAGAATTTCACCTTCGAGCATTCCCAATTTCGGACCGCAGATGGGAATGGGAATGACACCAAGTATAATAATAATAATATTATTATGATTATTTCATGTCAATGAAATAATCATAATTCAATTGAATTATAGTAGGCACTAAGGAATCATACAATGAAATGAGCTACGACCAGAGTATGTAAACAGTAATCAAATAATCATATATATATATATATAATATATATATATATATATATATATATATAATGAATAGAAACGACATAAGTATTAAGGAACGTTTCTGCACACGAGGAGGAGAGATAACGAATAAATGAAAAATGAGGCAGAAACGTTCCTTAATACTTATGTCGTTTCTATTCATTTATATACTGCGTGGTCATTGCAGTATATATATATATATATATATATTATATATATATATATATATATAATATATATATATATATACACACACTGTGTATATATATGCTGATATATTGCTTTATATTTTATACTGGACGAGTCCCCATGTCAATAATTTTCTTTTCTTCATTTCATTTTTCCAAGAATATTTTTTGATACTTGAAAACATTCTGGAAAGCTAAAAATGTCCATTTTACACACAAACACACACGTCATATATATATATATATATATATATATATATATATATATATATATATATTGTACATAAAACCCTAAAGTTTGTCTTGTAAAAAGCGGCTGAATAAACTTTCCTCTTATTTGATGACGTCACTGATTCGCGATTGCAGCGCCAACGGGAGCGAGCGGACAGGTTCGGAACTAAGACTCCAAATGTGCCTTCTCTTCGCTGCTCGCATTGATCCCTCCACAGGTGAGTGATCAATAAAGGTGAGGAGACTCACTGTGCAAGACCCACCCCCCCGTTTTATAAGAACCCCAAACCCCCTATACCCCTTTGCTCTCTCTCTCTCTGTCTCTCTCTCTCTCTCTCTCATCCTTGATTTCGCCTACATTTTTTAACCTCATCAATTCAAAACTGTCTTTATAGTGTCCTATTTAATTATTCATCCTTTGCGTTCTCTTTTGTCATGTCTGAACGTTGGCAATAAATGACGTTATTTTAAAACATAAAAACTTATTCATTTTTACTTTTTTATTTATTTAAATTTGAAAATACTCTTTTAAAGGAAGTTCGCAGTTTTTATCTCTCTATCTATCTATAGATTAGATAGATGGATTTATATATATATTTTAAAATTTTGTAGTATCTCTTATTCATTGTTTTACGTGACCACCAATAGCAGTTCCACAGTGTGATCAGTGAAGTATCTCGGAATCTGTTGTCATATTTATGTATTTCAAAAGTGATCCGTGATACAAAATAATGAAAACAGCAACACATATTTTCATAATATTCTCAAAACCAAAATGGAGAAACAGCTTCAGTTCCGTTCCAGTAAAAAAAAAAAAATTATATAAAAAATTCACTTGTATACACACACACACACACACACACATATATATATATATATATATATATATATATATATATATATATGTTATATATATGTGTGTGTGTGTACACTGTACACACACACGCGCACACACACATTTGCGTTTGCCTCATTAAATCTATTTTGTAAACTTTTCGTCTTTTCTCCTTTTTTATTTTTTCTACACACTTTATTACCCCTTCTTTTATTAAAATACACTCTCTCTCTCTCTCTCTCTCTCTCTCTCTCTCTCTCTCTCTCTCTCTCTCTCTCTCTCTCTCTCTCTCTCTCTCATATGAAATAGGCCGAGTAAATATAATGGCAATAATTCCTGAACATAGTGAGGTAAATATGCACAACTCCGTTAACGCTTAGTATTTAAATAAACAATATTTTTAAATACTTTATTTCACTCGTGATTAGTGAGAAAGGTTGAGAAAGGTTGAGCAAGGTTGAGCAAGGTTGAGAAAGGTTGAGAAAGGTTGAGAAAGGTTGAGCAAGTTTACGAACGTGTAATTTGGCGGAGATAAGGACTAAAGTGCTTTGGAACAAATGGTAAGTCATTAACAAAATATTAATTGTCTCAATTTAAATCCCTCGTTAAAAGGAGGAAAGCATCACACTTAGGATGGCAATAACGTTAAATGTCGAAATTTATCGCTTTCATTAATATAAACTTCTTTTACAAATTAAAATTTAGGGTTCATTACCGTTTAAATAAATATTCTTCACGATCGTAATAGCCGCCATTAATTACCGCGTAAGAGAATCATCTCTAAGGAAAGAAAACGATGCTCACGCATTTCGGTCAACTTCCTAAATTTTACTTTTACTATTTTAATTTTAGAATAAATCAGCAAAAAATTATTTTTAATGTTGATTTTTTTCTTGCCAAAGTTGATGTTGCTTGGTTCATTTTAGCGGTGAGGCGTAGGAGTCTTTCTTATTTGTTTTGTAGGATAAAATTAACTTCTTTTTTGTATAATTTTTTTGTGTGTGTGTGTAGACGTGGAAGGGCAAAATTCTCAAAGTTACTCATTTTCAGTAAATTCATATAATTATAATTATTTAAATTATAATTATAATTATTTAAATTATAATTTAAATTAAAAATTCTGAGTTATACTCCCCATGCAGTCGAAGAGTAGTACCATGACTGTATGACATAGCGTAGGAGTGTGTAACTCGAGCTCCAACGGGTTTACCGTACAATTACATTTACCAAAGTTCTCTGTTACTTATCATAAGGAAGCGACATATTCGAGTTTCGTAAAAACTCGCCCATTAGTGGCATCTTATGTTTATGGCGCTGTTATTCCTGGAAGCTAGATTAACTTAATTTTTATTTGGGTCGACCTAAACGACATATAATTACGGAATGCAAACCATATTATATTGTTTATTATTATTGTTATTGCGGTTATACCGTTAGTATCATTGGCTTTACCGTTTCCCTTCCCTTCCTCTTTTAACTGCCATACGTCCGCGTATATTTAATATATTTAATTAGAATGACCTATAATATAAAGTCCAAAATACGCTTAATGGCAAGTGTATATGAGAAATCCAATTAGGGATTCTTTCCCAATTTAGCAATTTAGGGAGTTAAAAAACTTCCTATGCGGATGGTGCGAACTATTTAATATCCTTTAAAGCAGAGGTCCCGACAATTAAAGAAAATATTGTCAGAATAGTGATTTCAAAGATGATACGCAAATGCAAATTCGAAATCATACGCAAAAACTGTGGGAATATCTTAGCGTGAATAATTTTAAAGGCTGTAGAGAGAGATACAGAAGTTGGAAATCAAAGCGGAATACAGTTGGCAGCCAAACACGAACGACTTTTTAAATCAGCTGCGTAAAATCAGAACGACAGCATTACTGACTAAAGTAGAGACGATCAAGAAGTTAGCTTATAAGCGAAATTGACATAATTAAAAAGTGAAGCGCTAAATTTTGTATATATGCAACGTAAACAGAGGTAAAGTTATTAATTGTTTTTCAAGAGTCACATTCAAAAGTGTTTCGGAACAACTTTACTGTCGTCTGCAGTAGCACGAAGATTGAAATAGCATTTCACTTCCACATAAGGTGGTAATTAATATTCCGCAGTGCGCATAGTTCGGAAGACATAAATTTGACTGCCACAGACAGTGATTAAATGTATGTAGAACAGAAGGAGTTACTCATGAGTAAAACTATTTATACTGGATATCTGTTTGCATGCTGTGTATAGAATGCGCTTACATTGCCTCAGATACAGTACGTTTAGAAAATTGAGAAATTAGATATTAATAGTTACATTAATAATAATGACATTAATAACGGTTATTATTATTATTATTTCCATAAGAGCGTGGCCAAGGCATGAAGACACGATTGACAAGACAGTGTCAGAATTAAACAGGAAGAATGAAGGCATAAAACAAAAGGCCAAACAAGAGCAAAAAAGCAGAACAAATCAAAGCATAAAAAAACCTTTATTGTATTTACGTTAATGAAACAAATTTGAAACATACAATTGCGGAGGTTAACCCTTATTTACATCCTGGTTTAAAAAAGGGATTTAGAATCATTTACATCATCCTACACGCGTTACACGTTAACGTGTATATAGAATTATAGTACAAAATTTGCGCTATAAATGGTTATATACACTGAAAAGAGGAAAGTTCGTAAAACATTCAAGTTGAAGTACATAAATGGTCTTTTTCTATCTTTAACGTTCCAAGTAATAAAAGGTTTCTAACGTTGACCGTAAAGGTTCCCTTATGGATATACCTTTTTGGTATATAGAGTCAAAACGAGAAGCAATAAGTTCCTGGTTAATGTCTATGCGGTCCCCGTTTGGAACCTAATTCTGAGAGGGACTTTTCGCTAATCTGTTTTAACATATAATACGGAACTAAACGGTTTAAAATTTTCATTCCATACAAAACTTTAATGCTGTCGGTCAAAGATATGAGGTGCGACAAGCAGAATTAATTATATGCGCTTGTAAAAATGGGAACATTCTGCTGTACATTGAAATAATAAAAAAAAGAAAATTAATTTTAATTTATCTATTTTATGCACTAATATAAAAACGAACATGGCGCACATATATAATAAAAGATTGCACGATAGTCCAACAAGAGAACACTATTAAATGGCATATAGGTGAATATAGAAAAGGCGTGCTATACACAAGTTGAAATAACTGAAAACCATTACTTAAGTAACTCACAAAGGATAAAAACACGATAATGATGAACACTTAACATCGGAGAGGAAGAGTTTATAAAATTCTATGCGAGCGACCATCACTTATCAGCTTGTAATCCAAAATATAAAAATAACAAAACTTATCACTCCGGATACCCTACAAGCTGACGGAAGTAAATTAAGAGCAAGTATATAGGTGGGTATACAAGTTGTTTGGATGATCTAAACCAGTGGTTCCCAACGTGGGCGCCACCGCCCCGCAGTGGGCGTTTGAGAATCTTAGGGGGGGCGCTAGGAAACTAAAATTACCTTCTATTAATAAATCACTTATCCTGTTAAATTATTATCTTTATGAGGGGGCACCAGCAAATATTGATGGACATAAGGGGGCGTTGGCTTAAAAAAGGTTGTGAACCACTGATCCTAAACGAAGATAATGCATATAGCGCAAATATGGGACAAGTTGAAGGCATTCAGTGAAAATGAGAATATCCAAAGTAAAGTATAAAGGTCGCAGCTCACAACGAGGACGAACCACAATGGTGAAAAATCATACCAATCACAAAATCAGTCAAAAAAGAAAAGCATATGAAGGACTCAAGAAATGAGAAAACAACGACCGATGACAACTCGGGTGTACTCGTATGGGTATTCACGCGATAAACTGCGTGAACAGAGAGCTTACGAGAGGGGGAAAAATAATAAACCAGTTTAATTACCAACAGAAAAATGTGCAAATTTCAAAATGTGTTCCGAATCCTATAAAGTTCTCTAAATTTCTATCTGAATTCAGAGAAACAAGAGTCGGTAAAGGCGCTTATCGATAAAAATGGCGTTCGTATATACTGATACAAGTCGATGAGAAAATTACAAGAATAGAACTAGATTTTCTCTCGCATTCGGCGTACAGATTTGTACATAAACTTGTATATACCGCGTTCGAAAACCTGTTAAACAATTTTACCCGAGGCAAAACTGCATTAACATACGTTTAGCTTCTTATAAAAGAAATGTTCACACACACACACAACATATATATATATATATTATATATATATATATATATATTATATATATACATACAGAATATATGTCGGAAAAGATTATGTCCTTCTTCGTTACACCTTCTCCGACTGTTTAAGGTATTCTCAGTATGTCGCTTCCTTGCACTGACAATGAAATTTATACTGCTGACGTCCACGGTTCTTCTTTTCAAACTTACTTAATCTGACTGCGAGTTACGGAAAAACATTTAGACCTTCGCTCAATGGCGTCTCCCTCCCTCAGTCCGTTGAGAGAATGGAATGTTTATAAATCTCACGTGGAAGGATATAAATGACGTGTTACCCTTTTTCAGTCTTTATTTCATAAGGATAAATCACTTTTAAGATATTAGATTTCTTTTACAATGCACAGTAATTAGAAAATCAAAATCCTTAACACTACACTTGCTTAGAGAGTTATTAACGAACAAAGGACCCGAGCCGAACCAGCTAAGGAACCAACTGCCCGTAGTAGGCGAACAGCCAGACCCCGATTTAAATAATTTTAATTCCCCCTTTGTACAGAAAGTTGTAATATGTTTTTTATTAGTCCTTAGTGTTCAGTCCTTAACTAATCAACCTATACTGTTTATTATAAGTGTTTACTATCTAGATACACAATTAAATTATCACAGTATAGTAAAACGTAATACAATCATGGGATCACCTGAAGATCAGGGCCTAGCCTCTTTAGTTAGCCTTATAAGACTAACTAAGAAAATATCACGGTTTAACCTAACCAATCGTCAAGGGTGTACAGTTGACCGAACGATTGGTTAGGTTAAATCGTAATATTTTCGTTAGTTAGCCTTATAAGGCTAACTAATGAAGGCTGGGGCCCTGATCTTCAGGTGATCCATGTATTGTTATAGGTTAGGCCCAGTTTTAAATTTACTTTCTCCTTTTATCACAATATTAGAATAAGATAAATGTGTGCTGTGACAAATATTGTGCAAATGTGTAGTATTGTTGAAAACCACAGTTTAATTTTATTGTTATTTTTATTTCAGACGATCATCTATATCAACATGGCAGAACCTGACTCGAGTCCATTAAAATTTGTACAGGCGAAGAAACAGAGGCTGTAAACAAATTGGGGAGAAATGCGTTATATGTCAGCAGAGTCGCAAAGAAAAACTGGTTGTACCCACAAATGTGGATATTGAAACATTACTGTCAACATCATTGTTACGGCAGGATGACCTTTTACAAAGACTTGAATCTGAGTTTGATGACCCTACAAAATTACATAGTATGTCTGTTACACGACATCGTAGCTGTTATCAATCATTTACAAGTAAGAAAAACATTTCTCATGTTAGTACAAAATGTAGCACGCATGATTCTGCATCACATGGTACTGAAGAACAAAGTGTTCGCACACGAGCTCAAACATCCAAGCTTACAGATTTTTTAATGTGTTTAATATGCATCGCGCGAAAGAGGGACAGCATACATAAGGTATAAACAACTACGTGTCAGAGTAATCTCTATCAAGCAGCACAAGCTCGGAAGGACATTTCTATGCTTGCCAAAACTGAAGGAGAAGACCTCATTGCAGCTGATGCTGTTTACCACAAATCCTAAGACTATAAACAGCCTTACCCACGCTAACAGCGGCATTCACACCTCACACGCGGCTATCTGTCGCAGCCAAAATAATATCCCAACATATTCACAACAAGCAAAGATAAGTCACTTAAACAGAGACAACAACCAGGAACACGCAGACAAACAGCCAGACACAAGAAAACCTACAGACTCAACACGACCATTACACCCTTCAATACAGACCAGACCACCAAGATCATGAAAAACATTAAGAATTCGAAGGCTACTGTACCAGACAACATATCTAACATACACTTTAAACACTTGGGCCCACAGGGAATACTAGCTCTCACAAACATCAGTACATATTCATACCAACACTGTATTATTCCTGACATATGGAAACAAGGTAAAATTATTACACTACTCAAACCAAACAAAAATCCAACAGAACCAGCTTCCTATAGACCCATTACTTTACTATGCACACCTTCCAAAGTAACAGAAAGACTAATCTTACAAATCACCAACCCACACATACCATTATCGCCTACTCAACATGGATTCAGACCTCACCATTCAACCACGACATTACTCACTAACCTCACGCAGCGCATCATGGATGGCATCAACTCCAGACGACCAGTTCAACGTACACTATTAGCAACAATAGACATTAGTGAAGCATTTGATGCTATCCCACGCTTCCCTCTCATAAACAAAATACTCAACACAAACATGCACAATAACACCAAAAAGTGTCTGAACAACTATCTTTCAGGAAGATACTCACATGTCACATTTAATGCCAAGTCATCAAAAAAAAGGCTTTTTCCGAACGGGGTCCCTCAAGGCTCTGTTCTCTCACCAACACTGTTCAACTTATACATGCATGACATTCCAACACCCATAGATAACAAGCTTATCTTATCATCATATGCAGATGACATCACTCTAACATCCACCCACAACAACAACGACACCGCTACAAATAAACCACAAACATACTGGCTCACACACGATAGACTCAAGGTAGCGCCCACAAAATCAACCATCACCTTGCTAACAAGCCACACAAAAGAACACCAGATAACTCCACAGATTACACTAAACAACACCAGATAACTCCACAGATTACACTAAACAACACCAACATTCCACACACTCACAGGACCAAAATACTTGGGGTCACATAAAACGCATCATTATCTTTTGCAAACCACATTCAGGACATTAAAAACAAGACTTAACACGCTTAGGGTACTAACAGGCACAAACTTTGGACACCAGCAGAAAACAACATCACTCATATACAAACAATATATTCGCTCAGTTATGGACTATGCTAGCCCATGCTGGGCACCCATTATCTCAAACACACATATAAACACCTTACAGACAATACAAAACAACGCACTTCGTATCATTACAGGATATACTCAAACAACACTAATAGAACACCTGCACACAGAAACAAAAATACTGAAAGTTAGGGAACATTTAGACATGAGGGGAACACAATTCATGGCAGCAGCGACAACTAACCCACAACACCCTTGCCACTACATGTACAATCATGCACCAACGGTCCAACACCTCGTACCATTAAGGTAACACCAGAGACACATTATAACCAAATACTCTATTCCATACCACGCCACACAGACATCACACAGTACAGAAAACACACACACACACACCTAACCCACAAAGCATTGACACGACTCAGTCCGAATGCGGTCTTAGGTGCGAAGCCGCCACCCACTGACAGGTCAGAGACCAGCCTCAGCAGATCGGATCGAGTTAACTTAGCACGATTCCGATGTGAACATCACCCCAACTTACAGACATATAAACACAGACTAGACAACTCCACAGACGACACCCGTCACCTGTGCCAGGACACACCACAAACAATTGAACACATTATGACAGACTGTACCGCTCCAGCACAACACAGAACACAACATCTAGTGCGCTGAACCTCTGGTCCACTCCGGAGAGGGCGATCGGTTACCTGCGTGCCACCGGCTTGCTCGATCAGGGTGGGCTGATCGGCTAACCAACAACAACAACAACAACCACATCCTGCATGGCAAGCTATAAGCAAGCATAACATCAGTGCTTCAAGGAAAATGGAAGAAGGAGAGAACATATACGAGAAGGCATTTATGGCACTAGTAGGAGAAATAGATGTTAATCTACAACAAGGAAAAGTTCATAAGTTGAAAACCCTGCTAGACAAATTCCAGCAGCTGTTACCTGACCACAATGATACCCAAGCATACCGTGCAGAAAAACTTCAGCGCCGTTTCACGAAACATTATGGTGATAACATTGTTATTCATGCCCAGCGAGGACAGTCCAAGTCAAGCATTGTTGTCAGTAGCAGTGTCAGCTTAGGAGATGCTGTCAGAGCCTTTGCTCAATTGAAGGAAGATTTCAACTCTAATGAGATGACACTTGGTTCTGCTGAAGAACAATCAAATGTTCCAGTGAATTCAGAAAGCTTACTTCATTCTGCCATTGGTATGCTTAGACAAGAAATAGCACAAATTGAAAAGCCAAATGAGTACTCCACAGCTGCTGAAATTGGTCTGAAAACATCTGAAGAATTTGTTCCAGCACTTTTACAGAAGGCGTTTCTCTGGTTGCTGAGCAAAAAGGCATTTGAATCGTGTGATTCTAATTACCAGCTAGCAGAAAAATTACAACGTAGTATTGCAGAAAGTGTTATTCATAGCAGTGACAACAATATTATAATCCACCTTCATCTAGGACTTGCAGCGCAACTCCATCATGATCATGGAAAACGAGATATAATAGACACTTTCCATGTCCATGGTTTCACCATAAGCTATGATCATCTTCGACGTTTTTTAACTGCTCTATACGATCCAAAGGATGTATATAAAGAAGAACATAATGACTCGAATCTTCTGAGAGTCCGCCTTGCTGACAAGAATGTACCATTACACAAACTACCCCGATCAAAACCTAGCTTTCTTCAACACTTTAAGAGAGCATCATTTTAGACCCGCATTTGGATGTTGGCTCACGTTGCTAAACCAGATATGTCTTCACCAGATGGAAATGGGTGGCAAAGAGAGGGTAATGAATTAAAGTTGATGTTATTTGATGGACCAACAACTGCAGAAGTATTAGATGAGCTTCTGTGCTCATGCCGTGGACGCAGACAATGTAGTAAGAACTGCAGTTGCGCAACGAATGATATGGCATGCACAGAGGAATGCGTCTGCAAGGCTACTGAGGACTGCATGAATTAACGAACCCCTCACAAACCACCGCTGGATGAGCTAGATGAATAACCATATTATAGCACTGTGCATTAATAATTTATTAGTGTTTCATATATGTTGTTACAACGTGAGTTATTCCCCAGTATGGGGTAGACTGCTAATAACCCATTAATTGATATTGCGGGAGTCACCGAATACAGTATGCACTGACTTACATGCAGTTTTGTAATTAAAAAACAAGTTGAGACTTTTAGTGGAAAGATTCCAATTTTAAGTAATGATTTCTGCTTTAAAGTTATTTAGTAGTTTGCTTCATAAAGATAAGAACTTAAAATTTAGTTAGTTTAATTGATTTTAGTTGATTTAGTTGATTTTGTATTATGTGCATCGATATACATATAGCACTTAATTTTTGTTTTACAAAATTGACGTTCTTCAAATCTCAATATCGGTCCTTTTACACAGTTAACAATTCAAACTTTATTTTCAAGTGCAACATTATTATATATGTATTGTAATCATGCCAACATTTGCCTGTTTTTCATAACTGAACGATAAACCTTTCTGCTGGCATGCGAACAGAGGTCTCCATTATTAACCCATGTAGGCACAGTAGGTGATTCAACGTTTGGATCACCTGAAGATCAAGGCCCCCAGCTTTCTTTAGTTAGCCTTATAAGGGTAACTAACGAAAATATCACGACTTAACCTAACCAATCATCAAGGGCGTACAGTTGACCTAACGACTGGCTAGGTTAAGTCATGATATTTTCGTTAGTTAGCCTTATAAGGCTAACTAACGAAGGCTGGGGGCCCTGATTTTCAAGTGATCCCAACATTTTAATATGGCATTCATTTTGTTCAACATAATGTAGTAATGCTTGGAGTATCAAAATACCTAAATTATTGTACTCGAAATTAGTTTTGTGTAATTCATATTAATCAGTTTTGTGAAACACCTGTATTTTAGGTGATATTTTTTGGGTCTAACAATAACGTTTTAGGCAAAAAATAAAATATATCATGTAAAAGAATGTTTTTATAGATAAATTGATATAGTGTAGCACTAGAGCTTTCAGAAAATGTATAACTTCATGGGAAATAAACCTTGTCTTTACTGTTCATTGTCTTCAAAGATTTCAGTTGTAATGCGTGGATTGAAAACATGAATACGCGAGTACCTGTACAACGTACATAGCTGAAGTTAATGACTGATTTTACTATCTTAGCACACTCGAAATGGAGGACAACATGCCAAACTTGTATGTCCAGATGATGCAGATCATTTTAGGACATGTTGTACATTTCTGTACGAGGAGGATATTAAACTAAAAAAATATAGCCTGTTATCAGGGTTGGCCGCTCGCTTATAGGGCGAGCAGTGTTGCCAGATGGTTCTTAATAGGCGGTAGCTTTACTGTCAATTTCGCGGTGAAATGCGGGGAAACGCGGTAGGTAATATATATAGGATCAAGTAAAGATAAGCACCCCAGCCTTCTTTAATTAGCCTTATAAGGCTAACTAACGAAAATATCACGACCTAACCTAACCAATCGTCAAGGGCGTACAGTTGACTTAACGATTGGTTAGGTTAGGTTATATATATATATATATATATATATATATATATACAGGGTGAGTCAAAAGTCTCCATACATAGGCAAAATGGTCATGATAAATAAATGATTACTTATTTTTTATTTTTTTGCAGGTGATGTGCTGAGATGCCTTTGTCCCATGAAGAGCGTATAGAGATCATTCTTCTGGCAAGATCAGGAAGCTGTCGCTAGGTTGCCGAGGATTTTAACAGGAGACACGCCCCCAGCATGCACATCACACACGACACCGTTGCCAAACTCACTGAGAAGTTCAAGAAGACTGGAAGTGTTGCAGACCAACCGAGAAGTGGCCGTCCACGAACAGCCACCGATGAAGGCACAGCGACCATGGTGCTGGCAGCGTTCGCAAAGAGTCCCCCAAAAAGCACTCGACGGATGTCTGCAGAATGCGGTGTCAGCCAAAGGAGTATCGTCCGCATTATGAAAGAGCACAGATGGCATCCATACAAAATGCAAATGTTGCAGTATCTTAGCGAAGACGACCCGGACAAGCGGCTGGAATTCTGTGAATGGGCAAGAACAAAAGTGGACGAAGACACGGAGTTCTCGGCTGGCATCCTGTTTTCAGATGAAGCCAACTTTTATGTTCATGGAGAGGTTAATCATCAAAACGTACGTTATTGGAGTGATGACATCCCGCACTGGATGAGTCCCTCAAAGACGCAAGGCGCTGGAAAAGTGATGGTGTGGTGCGGGATATGGGGCAACACAATTGTTGGCCCTTTTTTCATTGACACCAATCTGAATGCCGAAATGTATCTAAACATGCTGCAAGACACAGTCATGCCGTCCCTGCTGAACGAGGACGGGGGATTTCCAGCGTACTTTCAGCAAGACGGGGCGCCACCCCATTACGGTATCTGCGTGCGCCAGTGGCTGGATCAGCAGTTTCCGGGTCACTGGATTGGCCGCCGTGGTCCCGTGGAGTGGCCTCCGAGGTCCCCAGACCTCACCCCCCTTGATTTTTACTTGTTGGGGCACTTGAAGGCCATGGTGTACCAGGTGAAAATACAAAACACGGACCACCTAAAGGAACGCATTCGTGATGCGTGTGCACGCATAACACCAGACGTGTTAACGCGCGTTTGCCATGACTGGGAGGAACGCATCCGTATGTGCATTCAGTGTAATGGTGCCCACATAGAGCATATTTTGTGACTTACAAGTGATTGCATAATAAAGTGACCATTTTGCCTATGTATGGAGACTTTTGACTCACCCTGTACAGTATAACGGCAATTATATGATGCTAAGTGATTACGCATGAATGAAACAGAGCAAGATGCTTTAGCCTAATGATAATTGGAAGAAATGTACGTAAGTTGGTACACTATAAATGGATTACGCCTTCAATAATGGAATGCTTAAATAAATCACATAAATTAACAGATGCAAAGTATTTATGGATTACACGAAAAAACAATAGCTGGATGATACACGCATACGGTATTGGAATGACACTTGGATTATGAAATAGGCTTACTGCGTTTTTAACGAGAGTCAGTTCGAACGATTTGTAAAATACTTTGGGAGTATAGCCTACCATCCGGCGGTAGGCTGATGTAGGCTTCACGAGAGTTAGTTAGAAAAGATGCACTTTTCTTACCAGAACGATGAATACCTCTGGCGAAGGAGTGTAGAAGGTGGACCTATTCTTCGGTTGGCTCGAGGAGTCGTTGTCGTCCGTTGTTCTGCAAGTCGAGGTCTTCACGGTGAAGTGTTCACGGGCCTATTAGATTCTCGTTGACGGGCCGCTTTCCGTAAAGCGGCAAACGCTGAACCAAGGTGAAGTGATTTGGGCTTGTAGCTTCGTAGAAGTTTCACGTACTGTATCCTCCTTGAGGATGTTTTCTCTTAGCGTTAAACTTTGCCGGTGCTCTCGAGGATGATTGGTAACCGGTTGAGGTGTGGTGAAGAGGCCAATGGAAACGCCTACTGCGGTAGTGTTGTTTGCTGCAGGAAGGATTTATAGCTTACGTCAAGTGATGCTTCGTGTAGAGTTGAGATGATGCTTGACGGACTGAAGCCGGCTGAAGTCGAAACGGCGCTGGGCTTCGAAGAAGTGCTTCTGCAGGCTGACGGCGGAGGTCTTACTTGACGATAGATTGAAAACCTTGAAGGAACAGTAGGCCGTTCCTCCGGCGGGAAGCCGGAGGGCGGTTGATGTGACAAGTTATGCTTCGGACGTAGGAGAAACGTGACACGTGACGAGAAATGCAAACGAGAAGTGAGCAAGAGAGCGAGTCAGAATGTGTATCAGGGAAATCTCGCTTATATGGTCTCTGTGACGCGAACTTTCCCGCCATATCTTGAGACGCCTTCTGCACGTTCTTTAGTTGTTAAGGGCTTGCTTTCGCGGGCCTTTTGGGACAAAACAGATGTTTTCATTGTTTCTGATTCCTTGACCACGTATGTTTTCTAAGAATGTTTGATGATGGCGTGGAAGAAAGAATTTGTTTGTCTACTTGTTAGTCTATTTCTTGTCGGTCCTCTATATATATATATATATATATATTGTTACATTAATACACACTGTTTATAAATGTTTAGCCTTTAAAGTAAAGAAGTTTTCTTACCTTTATTAATTTAAAATTCTTCATCAGATGCAGGGCTAATATCCTATTCACAAGCCCCTTCACGTTCTAACTTTGCCTACATATCCTTCATTTTCACAAATATACATTGTTTTACAGGTATTCGGTGGCATTCCATTTTTGCATTCTTTAAATTACCTTTACACAGCAGAATACCTTTGAGAGATTCAGTGTTCAGTCTATTTCTGAGTTTCGTCTTAAGTTCACTTCAGAACACACGCGTTCTACAGAGGCGCTTGAATGAGGCAGAGTAAGGAGATTATTCACGAGCTTTAGCAGCATTGTAAATGCTTTCTGATCATCCCCAGTTCTTAATTTTTCGATATTTTGCATTTTTTGTAAATTGCTTATACTAGGTATAAGGTAGGTATACTGGTATACATTATATGTCTAGTTAGCTCACGCTTCACTTTTAAAACATAAAAAAAATATTATATACATTCTCTAGGCTGAAAACGCGGTAGATTTTCGCAACGAGGCGGTAGCGTGTGAAAACATGAAAAACGCGGTAGATTCACCGCGTTCGCGGTAGATATGGCAACACTGAGGGCGAGGCTTCGACTGCTCTTCTCAAGGTTTTTTTTCTGGAGGAACTCCCGTGGTGCAACGTTTACAAAAGATTATTAAAGTTACAAAGTCCGAGTCTAATATTAGCAAAAGAATTTATATAATTTTGGTTCTACACTTAACTCCTTTATGGGATTTAAATTAGCCGAAAAGAACATTTAGAATTTAGGATCTCTGTTTAAGATTATAGATGTGGCATCTTTGAAGAGCGTCGTTAGGCTTATCGAAAAGGATGCCAGAAAATCTACTGGACATTAAAGCAATTTATACAAATATTAAAAATTTAACGGATTAATACTTTAATTTATACAAACAGAATGATATTTTTAAATTAAAAAAAATTTATTTCCTGTGAAAAACCTTTTCTATATACTATATATATACACACACACAGATGGGTAGTAATGTATTTAATATTACTCAAATACGTATTTAAATACATACTGTATTTATAAATACATTTTGGAGCTTGTATTTAAATGTATTTAGATACATTTGCGAAGTATTTAGTATTTATAAATACTTATTTTAAATACATTTTACAAATACATTTGGTGAACGCCAATCATGTATTGAGGCAGAGACGGTAGAGTGAACCAAACCAAAGCTACCTAGATTACCAGGCTTGTTACTACTGCTAATTTCTCTAAATGACGCCACAATAGGGGTCTGAATATCGCTGAATAATTTCATTCAGTAATGGCGCATGGTGTTGGTTGTAAATGTCTGCGCTTTTGTGATGTTTAATGCTAGTTAAGTATGAATTTGTACGATATTTATACTAACATACTTATTACTAATAGTATGTAAAATATGACGATAAACGTGTTAATATTTAAATTATGGCTTTTTTTAACTTTTGTCGCTTATCCACTTCTTCGCATGAGGGCCTCATATAATATAATTTTAAATCTAGATCCAATAAAAAAAATACATGAAAAAGTGAAAAAAAAATATTATTATTCCTTCAATTTTAAACCATATCAGAATATACGGCTAGCTGTGACAATAATAGTGTGACATATACTGCTACATATTGTGACATATACTGCTACCTGCCCGGAGGGCGATAACGAGCTACCGCTCGTAAATACTAATTGTTTTCTAATTTTAATGTAGATTTTCATTGATTAAATTTAATACGTTTATTATTTTAATAGGTTTATTTCAACATTACTTTTTTCCAAAAATGTTTGAAAGGACAACGTACCAAAGAATAATATTTATTGATTAGTATATATATATATATATATATATATATATATATATATATATATATATATTACATAATATTGTTTATAGACGTAATGCTGAAACTAATCTGCAATTAAATATGTTTTCTTTATACGACTACTTTTATTTAATTCTGACGTTTGAACGGCGAGATTTAATTAAAAAAATTGTCCTTCGTTCAAAAAACATTCCTTTAAAGCTACTTTTATAAACATTAATTTAATACACTGCAAAGTAAATGGGACAGTCTGGTTGTGACCTGTATATATATATATATATATATATATATATAGTATATGCATATGTATATACACACACACACACACATATAATATATATATATATATATATACACACAGTATATGCATATGTATATATATACACACACACACACACATATATATATATATATATATATATATATATATAATATATATATAAAGCAGCAAAAGTCCTCGGAAATACAACCTAGGAGGGGTGGGAGAGGGAGGGGTTGAGTGTGTTATCAAAACCTTCCCTGGTTATCCCTTAATGTGTATACTAATTTTGGTGTAAAGGGTTCCAAAAAACCTTAGCCCCCCATTTGCAGCTTACATGTTTACTTATATCGAAATAGTTTTTAGTGATTATAAAAATATATCAAATTCTTTATTTATTGCAGGTATTAAAATTACTCTAGCTGATAGTGATAATATAATGGCTTCTCAATTAATTGGTGATTCGGAGAGGCAACGTGGGATAGATCGCATACGAGCAATAACATTTCGGGGTGCTCGTGATGCTGGAGCCACCTTTATAACACGTTCATGGGTTGCCAAAAAGTTGCGAAGAAGTGAGGACTTCGTCGAAAGAAATTGGAATAAAATTTTGGATGAATGTGAAATGGATACAACCAAATCTGGGCGCCCAAATTTGCCACTCTCCCAGGAAACAAAGGACATCATTGAAAGCGGTACGCGTAAGCGGAAAAACAGCTGTGCTAAACTTTCTAGAGAGATCGAAGTGTTGAGAGGAAAGATCGTTAGTGGTGAGATCATTCGACTGTACCGTCATAGGCAAGGTTTAAAGCCTTGGCATGAACTTCCAAAGCCAAGAAAACTCAACTTAACATCGATGACAGAATGTGGTTTGCCCATTATCTTGAAGATTGGGATGTGGATGATTTCATGCATTTAGCTGTCTCCGATGAATTTTTTGTTTACGTAACACGTCGGCCTAACTACCAAAATGATCGAGTGTGGGCCACAATACCAGATGAAATCGATGACAATGAACATTATCGCGAATTATTAAAAAGTCCAGACTGTGTTGGTGTGTTTGTTTTGTTCACTGCAAAGAAGCTCATGTGGGTGCTGAAGCCAAATGGTCAGAGTTGGGATGGACAGTTCATTTTCGTGATATTATTCTATCCCAGCATGTCATTCCTTTTCTAAGAAACCCAAACAATGTTATGGATGTCGATCAGGTCACACTTCTGCACGATAAGGCCCCCTGCATTAAGGCGTTAGCCACTCAACAGTTGTTGCGGAACCATGAGATCGATTGCTTTGGAAATGAAGAATGGCCAGGAAATTCTCCTGACCTGAACGTCTGTGAACACATTGGACCAGTTATAAAGGACAAGGTTGAATGTCTCTTGTTTCAAGAACCTGCAGCAAATCGATTTTCGAAGGACACAATGACGCAACACATTGAAACTGTTTTAGCAAATTTGCGTAACAATCAAGATCTATTCACGTCACTTTTGGCAAGCTACCCAAAGCGAATTCAGGCTGTCTTGGAAGTCAATAGCGGGAACACCAAGTTTTAATTGTTTCTCATTAAATGCAGGATTAAATTCTCTTTTGTAAGGTATGTTTAGTTTTACTGTACCTCTAATGGTTTAGGCTATGGGCGGGGAGCTAAGGTTTATTGGAGCCCCGTAGATTATCCTAGCCGTTCAGCCGTCCATAAACGAAGATACTGTAGAATATCATCAGATATCAGAAACTTCATCCCAAATATATATATATATATATATATATATATATAGATAGTTTGATTTGAAAAAAGGTGTCCACAAGAGAAACCCTTCGAATGTGAATGAATTGCAGCAACTTTCTTTCGAAGACTGGGATAAAATTTCTACTGATATATGTTAAAATCTTGTAGAAAAATACCCAAAACGAATCACTGAAGTCATTCGAACAAAAGGTAGACAAACAAAGTAATAATATAGGTAAATGTAAGAAAATTTTTGCAGTTTAACTTTTCTTATTTTCTTTAACTTCTTTGATGTTTTACATTATATGTTGGAGTTGAACTCATTTTTTTTATTTAAATTTTTCCAAATGAATGGGAAACTTTTCACACCTATCCTATGCATGGTGCGAAAGATAAGGACGAATATAACTGAAATATTTCTCTGAACGAATACTTCTGAATGCCCATATATATATATATACAGGGTGTCCCATAAGTCCGGCATCATAGGAAAAATAATGAAAAAAGGCAAAACAAAAGCTTTTATTTACAGAACGTGCTCAATATGTCCACCATTGTTTTCACTACACAAATTCAGACGTGATACCCAGTCAGCAAGCACACGGTGAATGATGTCAAGAGTAATGGTGTTACATGCCCCAATAATGCGCTGCCGCAAATGTTCAACACTCCTAATTTTCTCTGCGTATACCAGCGCTTTCAAGTGGCCCCAGAGATAAAAATCTAGTGGCGTGAAATCCGGGCTTCTAGCTGGCCATTCCACAGGCCCTCGACGTCCTATCCAATGACCAGGGAATTGTTGGTACGGGTATTCCCTTACTTGGGTGCTGTAATGTGCAGGAGCGCCGTCTTGCTGGAACCATGTTGGGAAATTTCCTTCTTCGTTCAAGACACTGGGAAATGCCTCCAGTGACATGTTCATCGAAAAAGAGGGAGCCTATGATGCGATCCTTCCAAATGCCACACCATACCATCACCCGAGATGCACCTTGTTCCTTTGAAGAGGTATACCAGTGAGGGTTGTTTTGAGACCAGTAACGGGTGTTCTGTCGATTTACCTCACCATTTCCATAAAAAACAGCCTCGTCACTGAACAGAATGGTGGACGAGAAATTGGCATCCCGAGCATAAATTATGGTTCGTAGAAATAGAAAAATATGAATTTCTCCTGTGATGCCGGACTTATGGGACACCCTGTATATATATTAAAACAACTCTCTTCAACATCAAGCCAGGTTTGGACGAAGGTCAAGCTTTTCACTCCACCTTAGACCTACAATTTAACGTGGAACCCGAACCACGCCCCACCAGCAGGCCAGCGTCTTAACCACGAGACCACCCAGGGTACCCATTTATCTACCAACCACTTTCTTTATTGTGTGGAAGAATGGACAGCTGGGTTTTGCTGCTTGGAAAATAATGGACGAACTAGTCCCTAATCTTACTTTGAACCTTATAGCCACTCAAACAACAGTGGAAAGTAGAAAAGGAAGACTGTGTTGTGTTCCCAAATTAAAGGGAACTAGACAAGGAACATCTTCAACACTGAAGGGAAATAGTTTTGTTATGAGAGAACCAAGAGTGTTCAATCAGCTGTCCAAGGAACTAAGGAACACGAATGGTGTAGCGTTGGATATCTTCAAAAGAAGTCAAAACGCCTGGCTCAGAACAATTCCAGATCAACCGGGAGTATCTGGCTGTGAAGTGGAGAGCGCAAGAAATCAACTCTTTACTTGACTAGGCCAACTCAAGAGGAGGGGCAACAAGCTTGACCTTCGTAAAGTGAGAAATCATCGCACGGAACATTTAGAAGGTTGAAAGGTAATATATATATATATATATATATATATATATATATATATATATATATATATATATATATATATAATGCACTAAAATCACAAAATAACACGTGACCTTATTAATAAGCAAACAACCACAGGGAAAAGGAAACACAAAGTCCGAGCGCTTTCGTGATATATTCACTCGGACTTTGTGTTTCCTTTTCCCTGTGGTTGTTTGCTTATATATATATATATATATATATCACTGTATATGATTTTTTATTTACTATGCACAAGTTTATAAGGATTCAATAGGTTTCAAGTAAAGCTGTATTTTTTAGAAAACCTGAAAAATCTGTCCATGACAGATGGTAAATATAAGCGCCTTTCTGAGCATGCAAAATTTTGTTGATGAAACAAAATTATTTCAAGACGAAAACTTTTTAAAGATTTTAAAAAGTGTTATATATTTATATATATATATATATATATATATATATATATATATCGTGTTTTCGCAACATGTGGGACGAACTTTCAGGATGGATTCAGGACCTGAAAACAATGAAAAAATCATATGCCCGAAATCGCTTTGTTTCCGAGTTACAACCCGTTATGTGTTCTAGCAAGTATCTGCCTTACCTTTAAAGGAAATGCTCAAAATGAGCACCTTGCGATTGAATACACGCCTGAACACGCCTCGTCATAGACTGCCTGACGCATTCGAACTATCCAGGTATTGCTCAGATTTTCTGGCATCCTTGTTCTACACTGTAGCGAAGCATTTCAACGTTGTCAATGGATGTCACGTAAACGATTGATTTCAGATGACCCTACAGGTAAAAATCGAGTGGATTCAGGTCCGGGGAGCGAGCAGGCCACGCAATGGGTCCTCAACGGCCTATCTGTTTATCAGGGAAATGGTCATCCAATAGTCTCTGGTTACTCGAATAAAGTGAGGTGGAGCGCCGTCATGCATAAACCACATACGACGTCGGACACCAAGAGGAACTTCATCTAGTAAATCGCTTAAATCATTCCTTAAATAATTGAAATAGGATTCTCCTGTTAATCTTCTAAGCAAAACAAAAGGACCGATTAAGTTGTCGGCAATAAGTCCTGCCCATACATTGATACTAAATTGTTGTTGGTGCCTTGACTGGATGATGGTATGTGGATTCTCTTTGGCCCAGTGATGAGTGTTGTGAAAATTGATCACGCCATTTCTTGTGAAGGCAGCCTCATCAGAAAACAACACGAAGGATAGAAAAAGAGAAATCAGCTTAAGTAAGGTCTTGTACTCTCTGAATGTGATATGGGTAATGCTGTTGTTCCCATAAAATTCTCCACACAGTTGTATATCTTACACCCTCTGCTGCTGCTATCCTTCGGATGCTGACACCAGGATGTTCCTCCACGCGATACAGGACCCGCTCTTCCAACTCAACAGTTTCTGGCGCTGATTGGTCTACCACCATCTGAAACTCGCTTGTTGAATGATCCTGTATCACCAAGACGCTCGTCTATTCTCTGAAAGGTCTTATCAGGCAGACGGCGATTCGGAACCTTTCCGCATACAGACGTCTTGCTGCGGCCGCATTACACTCGGCAAGTCCATACATGAGATGCATGTCTGCTATTTCTCTGTTTGAATAAGCCTCCATTCTCACTTCAAATGCACACTATCACTGAATAGCACCAACACTTTTAAGGTTTTTTTGCACTGGACTGCATTTATTCACGGTAAGAAGTTACGAATACGAACAGTGAAACACAGCGATGCACCTCTGACTGATTGATGGTTCTGTACTCAACGATATTGAAACATGTCATAAAGTGTACGAAACATGACAATCGGCAAGGCTACAGATGAAATAAGTCTCGTACACACTTCACAAACATTGTCGGCAAGCAGTGTTTGTAAACAGTTTGCGGAAAGAATTGCCGGAACACAAAACGGGCTGAAACTCGGAAACAAAGCGATTTCGGGCATATGCTAAAACTTTTTTTTGCATTGTTTTCAGGTCCTGAATCAATTCTGAAAGTGCGTCCCACATGTTATGAAACACACTGCATATATATATATATATATTATATATATATATATATATATATATATTATATGCAAACTTCAATCTACATTCAATACCTTCAAATTTAATTTAGCCCTCTAAAAGTGAATCTATATTAAATCCCAAATTAAATCTAAACCAGTCTCATATTTCAAATTGCATCTTTATCACAAAGAGAACAAATCAAACAATCCCAATTTGAATTTTTAGCTAACAAAATTAATTCTAAAACTATTTCTTTCAGGTTCTCGATATTTTTCAACAAAAATATCTGGTGTGGTGCAACCAATTTTCGATTGCATTTATTACACGCGCGAGTTCGTTTATTCAGGATAGCTATGGTTATACACTCTGATGACCATTTCCAATTTTATACGCATAAATTTATCGGCTTAAATGAAGCCCAATTTTAATTTCGAACTTTTAACGTCAATTTACCCTCAGCTTACAAGAGGGGCCTATTGCAAGCATAGCAACAACACAATCCCTCGTATATATTTTATTTCATAAAATTGAAAAATTTAACTCACAATGGAACATCAATTCAAAATAAGTTTACAGATGCACAATTACAAATTTTTGTTCAAAAATAAAATTGAAATTCCAAAAAGACTGTTTTAAATTATTTGGATTAAATCTCAAAGGATTTATACTGAGGGTTTTTTTTTTTACGTGACAAGAAATAACGCTTACTTCAAATTCCTTAAGATAACAGTTTGCTTGCAAGTTCAGAAGCTTTGGTCTCAAAAATTCCCCGCGAATCCAGCAGATTTTTAGGAAACAATTTCGCTAAATTAATCTTAACATAAATTTCAAGAGTTTTGAGCGAACTCTGCAGATTCCCACGGGAAAGAAAATTACCAAAAGTTGCTGAACCCAAACATTTTAAAATCATTCCCGAAGATAAAAACAATAAACTCGACAAGCTTATAACTTAGAATTTGGACATGTGAACAGAATTAAACTCAAAAAATTGCCGGACACTTTTAGGTATTATTTTCACAAAGTTCTTTTCTGCCGACTAACATTAAACTCTTGAAACGAAGTACGAAACAGTGAAACAATGGGATGCAAATTATTCGAACAAAAGAGACTCTTTAAAGTCGGCTTATGGAATCTAAAGGTGCCACGAATTTAGGAGATTTTACAACACTTCACCTTTGGAGAAGCAGGACTACAACTGCCTATTATCTCGAAGTCACACTTTAAGATTAAACAAATCTCCTCCATTTCAGTATCTGAATGACTTATCAAAACATTTTCAGTACATGACATCATTCGTACATAAATTACTGAGCTCCTATTTACTAATCTCAGTTTCATTATTCTTAAGCTTCGCCATTCGGGAAAAAAATTAAACTAAAACTTTCCCTTGGTTGAGGATTTTCCTTGGCCGAAGTATTTTCATAGCTAATCGAGATTTTTACATTAGAAATTAAACACATTCCAAATGTTTACATTAAACTTTACGAGCTCAAAATCAAAAAGTTTCTAAAGCTAAGTTCTTTTCTTATTTACAGAAGCCTGACACAGCGCGCCTGATTTATGCTCTTTCTCCGATAGCTCTTGGGGTTCAGTTTCAACCGCAATCCTGTATCGACAGTTGGACTAAATTTAAAAAGACTCAGTTTTCACATCACACAAAATTAAATCTATTTTAAAAATCACTTTATTCTTTATTTTACCATTTTTATGTATATTTTTAGACTATGAGATTTAAACATACAAATTTGTCGTTACAATACTGTGAGTTTTTTTAAACATATGACACTTTAAAAGGTTTGTGTTTTTTCTATTAAAATAAAAGAATGAAATTTCTACTGTACTTCCTCTACACATGAGAAATTAGTTCTCTAGTGCAAAACATTCTATGAGTTATGTCCTCTCACCTCATTAACTCTGCACACGAACAACAAAATTTTGCAGTACTTCCAACAAACTATCTCTCGAAATCTGAGAAGTTTCTTGTTCAATTGATGCTTTCAACTCTTCTATTGTGTATGGATTCTGTTTAAACAAGCGATCTTTTAAATAATCCCACAGATAAAAGTCGCAGGGGTCCAGATCCGATGATGATGATGATGTTGGCCATGATATTCCTTTATCATAAACCGCAGGAAACTTGTTGGACAGGACTCTTCCGTTGAAAGTATCTTGTAAGTATCGTGAACTGAGAGGACATCACATAGAGCATATTTTGCAGTAGGGGACTAATGTGTAGAGAAGGTACAATAAAAATTTCATGCTTTTATTTCGGTTAATAAAAATTGCAAACCTTTTAAAATGTCACATGTTTAAAAAAAATCAACCGATATATTATTCTATTCTCCATTTGAAAACAATACTATTTTTATTTTTATTATTATTATTATTATTATTTATATATATATATATACATACCGGGTGTCCGAGAATTATCTGTACAATATTTGGCTGTTATTAAAAGTCAACCATGAACTGTAGAAATTCCAGTGTTGTCCCATTTTACAGAGAATCTCATTAAGTTTTTTCTGATACCACGTTTTGACAAGTTTTTTAGAAATGTACGCGGGTGACAGACATTGATAATTTAAAAGCAAGAATCACAGCTGCTATTGAGCGAATTGATGTGGATATGCTGCAGCGTACATGGCAACATTTGGAGTATCGATTGGATGTTTTGCGAATCACTAATGGTGCACATATCGAATGTTTGTAACAACGTTACTTTAATAAAAGAAACTTTTGAAAATACAGATTCTAAATAATCTTGTTTACGAATTTTACGTGTGTTATCGAGAATTTTATTAAAAGATGAAATTGTACAGATAATGTTCGGACATACTGGAATTTCTAAAAAAACTTGTCAAAACTTGGTATCAGAAAAAACTTAATGAGATTCTCTGTAAAATGGGACAACACTGGAATTTCTACACTTCATGGTTGACTTTTAATAACAGCCAAAAATTGTACAGATAATTCTCGGACACCCTGTATATATTATATATATATATATAGATATATATATATATATATATATATATATATATATTATATATATATAGATATATATAACGTTTCGAGCAATATGCTCATCTTCAGGCTAAATAATAATAATATGAAATTAAAATCAATAAACAATTAAAACAAGACAAAACAGTATATATATATATATAGATATATAATATATAATATATATATATATAGGTCATTCCACCGTGACGGTCGCAACATTTGGAGCAATTTTTTTAGTAAACATTCAACTGAAAAAGTATAAGTAGAGGAGGTAGGGCAAAACTGCTTCGAGACATTGCGAAATATGCTCTCGGGTACATTTTGGCACCATTTGTACTGGAATATATTGTTTTAATTTTTATATACAGGGTGTCCCAGAATTAACTATCTATTTCAATGAAATCGATCGGACAAATTTTTTAAAAACACACTTTATTTATGTTTATCATGTTTAATATGTGTTAAAAATGTATAAATTTCTAAATTTTTTTCATAATTTTATTTTCATAATTTTTTCAGTTTTTCATAGTTTTTATTTTCATTCTCTTTCAGAACCCTATTAATACTGAATACACAAGACGCATCTTTGTTGTAACATCCCGTATCAAAGGAATGCAATGTAATGAAATCAGAGAAAATTTACAAGAAGATTCCACAGAACCGGTCCTACAGACAAAGCGATTCGTGAACTTGTGAACAAATTTAAAGAACTGGATCCGTACACGACGAGGTGGGAAGAGGACGCCCAAGGACAGCACGTAACAGTACCGAACAGGTACGACAATTGTTTGAGGATGAACCAACAACTTCGGTTAGGGAGGCCGGTCGAAGACTCAACATATCCAAGACAACAGTTCATAGAATCTTGCGTTCGACACTGATGAAAAAGGCTTATCACATTCAAGTACTGCATGCCCTAAATGAAGAGGATTATTCAAATCGAGCAGCAAGGTGTGCAGAAATTGTGGATCAAATCGAAAATTAAAGTTTATTGGATAACATCTTATTCAGTGATGAGGCGACTTTCCACACGTGTGGTAAAGTCAATCGACACAACTGTCGTATCTGGTCCAATGAAAGACCGTCTGAAGTCATAGAATGGCAAAGAGACTCCAAAAGTTAACGTGTGGCTTGGAATGACCAAATCCAAAATTTATGGCCCATTCTTCTTTGCGGAAGCAACTGTAACAGGTACCGTCTACCTTGATATGCTTCAGCAGTTTCTCGAACCACAGCTTCTTGATGATGGCATTCTTGATAATGTTGTGTTTCAACAAGATGGAGCACCATGTCATTATGCTCTAATTGTTCGAGAATACCTCAACAGACGCCTTCCGAATCGGTGGATTGGACGTGGAGGACCTCGACCTTGGCCTCCGCGTTATCCGGATTTGACACCCCTGGATTTCTTTGCATGGGTTTCATAAAAACAAAGGTTTATCGCCAAAAGATCAATGCTTCTTGTTGAAACACAACATTATCAAGAATGCCATCATCAAGAAGCTGTGGTTCGAGAAACTGCTGAAGCATATCAAGGTAGACGGTACCTGTTACAGTTGCTTCCGCAAAGAAGAATGGGCCATAAATTTTGGATTTGGTCATTCCAAGCCACACGTTAACTTTTGGAGAGTCTCTTTGCCATTCTATGACTTCAGACGGTCTTTCATTGGACCAGATAATGAAAAAATTATGAAAATAAAATTATTAAAAAAATTTAGAAATTTATACATTTTTAACACATATTAAACATGATAAACATAAATAAAAGTGTGTTTTTAAAAAATTTGTCCGATTTCATTGAAATAGATAGTTAATTCTGGGACACCCTGTATAGGCCTCCGAATTGGCGTGACGGTCTCAACATAGACAAAACGGAGAATCCAAGTTTTACGTATATATTGTCCAAACTCGGCGAATTGTGCAAGATAATTCAAATATATTTTAGTTGTTGTGGTAGACAGATGATTAAGTTTTGTGCTCATATATAGTTTATCAAAATATCTTTCTCCAGAATTGAGATAGACGATAATATGCTGTGACAGTCGCAATATTTTGTCGTGACGGTTTCGCATTTCAGAAGTGGGGGCATATAAATTCAACGTTCGCCGTCGCTCTTCCTAACATAAACATCAACTTTTGCTCGGGCTTCGCCCCCACTCCTTCTTACGAAAATATGAAACTTTGTTCGGGCTTCGCCCTCGTTCTTTCTACAGTTATCCGCCACCACTCTTCGACGTCTAACATTATACAAAAAATATAAGTTTATAAGAATCCACAGATATATATATATATATATATATTATATATATATATATATGAAAATTATTTCACGAAAATAACACGTGAAAATATTTATGATGAAAAGAACCACGAAGGAAAGGAAACAGAATGGTGCTCAAGCGCTTTCGTCTAATGACATCCTCAGGAACACTGAAGTAAATAAAAAGTTCAAGACTATATATATATATATAGGTTAGGTCAAAAAAAATATATAATAATAAATATAGAAATAAAAATTGTGGGAGGAGCATACAAATTTGTAAGGAAAACTACCAATTTTATCACTGACTTTCTTGTCGAAATCCATTCTGAATGAATTCAAAACAACAGGATCAAGTGAAAAAAGACCCTGGCTCATGTTAAAATTATTTGTAAGTTGAATAATAGCAGACTCAACTTTGGTAGTTTTCCCTTATAAATTTGTATGCTCCTTTTACAATTTCTATTTTTCAATTTATTTTTATTTTTTATTTTTCTGTGACCTATATATAATTCAGGCATTATCTATAAAAATTGGTTGGAAACAATCCGCTTGATCCTGTTGTTTTGAATTCGTTCAGAATGGATTTCGACAAGAAGGGCAAAGTGCTAAAATTGGTAGTTTTTCCTTACAAATTTGTATGCTCCTCCCACAATTTTTATTTCTATATTATTATTATTATTATATATATATATATATATATATATATATATATATATATATATATAGAAACGACGTAAGTATAGAGGAGTGTTCTGCACACGAGGAAGAGAAATAACGAACAAATGAAAAATGAGGTGACCGCCCAGGAATCGAACCCAGGATCTTCCGATTGCCGGTCAGATATGCTACCACTACACCGTGCTGGTGTAGTGGTAGCATATCTGACCGGCAATCGGAAGATCCTGGGTTCGATTCCCGGGCGGTCACCTCATTTTTCATTTGTTCGTTATTTCTCTTCCTCGTGTGCAGAACACTCCTCTATACTTACGTCGTTTCTATACATTAATATACTGCGTGGTCATTGCAGTTAAATGTACATATTCACGATTTGCGAGGGTGCCCTCTCAAGGCATTGGTTTCTGCCCTATGTAGGAGAATTACGACTTCTGACTGATCGAGGCCCGTGGTGTAGTGGTAGCATATCTGACCGGCAATCGGAAGATCCTGGGTTCGATTCCCGGGCGGTCACCTCATTTTTCATTTGTTCGTTATTTCTCTTTCTGTGCAGAACACTCCTCTATACTTACGTCGTTTCTATACATTAATATACTGCGTGGTCATTGCAGTTAAATGTACATATTCACGATTTGCGAGGGTGCCCTCTCAAGGCATTGGTTTCTGCCCTATGTAGGAGAATTACGACTTCTGACTGATCGAGGCCCGTGGTGTAGTGGATAGCATATCTGACCGGCAATCGGAAGATCCTGGGTTCGATTCCCGGGCGGTCACCTCATTTTAATTTGTTCGTTATTTCTCTTCCTCGTGTGCAGAACACTCCTCTATACTTACGTCGTTTCTATACATTAATATACTGCGTGGTCATTGCAGTTAAATGTGTATATATATATATATATATATATATATATATATATATAATTTGTGACCTATATATCGTCTTGAACTTTTTATTTACTTCAGTGTTCCTGAGGATGTCATTAGACGAAAGCGCTTGAGCACCATTCTCTGTTTCCTTTCCTTCGTGGTTCTTTTCATCATATATATATATATATATGTCGTCGCGGTATGGGAGTCAGGTACCCCACTACCCCAGGATCTATTTTTGGTGGTAGATCTGCGATTCACAACGGAACAAGTCTGACGGTGGTTTTCTGTCATTTAAGCCGCTTCTTATTACTCACATTTGTGAAACTTGTCATTCAATGTTATCTTTTTGCAATCTTCGTTTATACTTTTAGAAAAGATGAAAAATAAAAATACCAAAACGTTCTTCTTTAATAATTCCTTTTTATTTAGGGGGGGGGGGAGGGGGAGCGCGCTTCACAATTCACAGATAAAATCACAAAGAAATCTAGTCAAAGTTTTGCATTCATTTACGCAAAATTTTAAAGAAAGGAATTAACAAATGAAGATAATTTGTAGAGCCTTAATTATATGAAGCGACGGCAAAGCAATCGTAATGATTATGCAACCATTTTCAACTCAAAATTAGTCGAACGAAGGGATATCACTTTTTCAGTTATTATTGCGTACAGAAACTTTGATTTCTTTGAAAAACAACGCGTCACACAGAAATTCGTCAGATTTCAACAGCACAATATTTACAGAGGGAGTGTAAAGTAAGTCTATCAAATTCAAAGCAAAATAGAACAGCGATTTTCGATAGTTCTCAGCTTTATATTCTTCAAAAAATGGGTGGGATTTTATAGTTAAACCATTGCCTAATTCTAATAAAGTCCAATCAGATCATTTCAAGGGTGGAGAATTCTTATTTAAGATATCCGCATGACCTACAATCATTCCACTCTAAATTAAGGTTTCTGATAAGAGCTTTTGATGTCCTCCAGCTCAAAGCACGGGTGTAGGTTTCATCTTTCTCTGATAAGGTAAGGGCTTTCAATGGTTACGTCAAATCACAGATGTAGCGTTTATCTTTGTCGAGCGCCAAAACAAGGAATTTGCGTGCGAAGTAAAATTGTGAGTTTAGATACGTTGAGTGCAATTCTGCCCGTGAATTTTATATACATAACGTAAAACGGAGAATGATGAACTCATCGCATATTTTCTTATTCCCATATCAACCGAGTTGATATACTCGTGTATTATATATATATATATATATATATATATATAATATATATATATAATATATTTAAGTTCGGGAAGAACCGATTCGCCTCTATTTAAAAGAGGCATATCTCGGCGGAAAAACAAAGAAAAAGTGAGAGGAAAGACAGAGGAAAAAGAAAGGGTGGAGGGGACAGTCGAAGTGGAAAAAGACCAAGGATGACAAGGACTGCAGGGTCGAGCCCCATCATCCTTGGGTGCTAGGGCCCGGAGGGCGCACGTGAAACCTCCAGGAACAAGCACGTACAAACGAGCACAAAGAGCACTCAAGAGCACGAGCTTAGAACGCCCTTGCAGGGTATATATATATATATATATATATATATATATTATATATATATATACTGTGTGCATATACACCTAAAATACGTTAGAAATGAAAATTAAAAACCAAACTGGAATGGGAGAATAGGCGGATTCTGTACCATCTCCACTGGGGTGGAAGAAGGGGGAAAGGCATGAAAACGAAGATGGAAAATATTCTCAGAATATGAAACCAAAAACTTTTTAACGTGCTGCGAAAAAAAACAAAACTTAGGCATTTCAGCACATCAATCCAACTAGCTCAACTGCAGGATACTTATAGGGATGTTTACTGAAGATTCAGTAATGCTTGATGGTCTCAATCAACTCCGCTGTTGCAGAAAAGCGTCGAGTCTGTAGTTCTGCGATAGAGTTAGCGAATAAAATTAGATCACCATTTCTCACCTTTCTTTCTTATGCGTATCGGTCGGGTTGGAACAAAACACTGCGAGTTTCTTAATGTTCACTTAAATTAAATCCATTGAAGTGATAAATAAAGAACAACAAATTAATGGCAATCAAGTGGAATAGTTTTCGTAGTAAAAATGACAAAATGGAACAGTTTGGTGATATGAAGTGGAAATTTCTTTTTCACCCTTTTCTTTCTTACGAGAAGAATAACTGTAGGTTATTCTTTATAAAGATACAGAGGATACGGAGTAAACTTCACAATAGGTTACTGTAGGTGCACTGTAAATTATTTTCACTATAAGTGGAAATTTTAAACCAGGAATGAAGGTTACTTAGCATAATAATATTTTTACGGGCGAGGTAGTTAGTCACTCAAGTTTCACAAAGTTTTAAGGGGCCGCTTCATTTACGTGATGACAAAGCTTAGCGGGAAAAACAAGCAAGAACAAGGCCATAAAGTTTCAAGGTGGTGACCTTACTCGAGGGCCAAGCTGGGCAGCAAGAAGAGGCCATAGGTGCTCAAGGGCGGCCTTGCTCGAAGGCCGGAGGAATAGCAAGAACCTGGAAAATGCCGTTGCTCAAGGCTTTATAATTTCGGTGGGCGGAACTATACAGTTTAAGGGCAACCTATTTTTTTATGCACCTATAACATAGCAATCTAAACTTTCAATTCGAAGGAGCTTGTATAGAGAATAACCAATCAGGAGTACGAGTAAGGTCATGAACTGTGGCAGTCTTTAAGGACCTTTGCTCAGAATGACGAGTGACAAGCACCAGATGCCGGTGATTATGATCAAAGTTTAGCACTTTTGGGAAACACATGAATCTTGAGGAAAAATGTATAGGGGAAAACACGTTTATAAAATTAAATGGAAGGGACAGGATTGGTTGAACGAAGTGAAAATTAATATTATAAAAAATACGTTTTTAGGACTGCAGAGTTATGATCTTAACTGAGATGAGGAAAGGAATTATGAGATACGTGATCAGCTCGCACTCTGTGTGAGCCACAAGATACAGAGAATCAACAAGCGCTCAGAGATGTCATAAAATTTTAAGTTTTTAATTAGGGCGATACGAAGGGAATACATATTCGTTATGAACGAACTCATTAGGAACAGGGAATTTATGACCAATGTTACACGTAACTGGTTACGAGTGCAGGATAAGAGTTGATATCAAACATCTTCTTCACCAGAGTCCCTAAATGAGGCGGAATGCTGCAGAGGGGTCGAACGACTCTGAATAGCTGTTCAAATCCAACCAAAGTAAACAGAGAAATATATATAACACTGGTATGCATCAATTTTGCTGTCAAGGGTTTTGTAAGTGATTCTTATAGAGGTTTTCCTGCTGATTTCGAATCTGCAATCCGTTTTTCTCAATCAGCTCAGGTTATCCGGCTATGGTCTCATAAGTAAAATAGAAATTTTCGTGATTTTGTCAAAGCGGAATTGGAACAGTAACATCTATCATCACTTGTTTCACTTGTATAATATCTTTTTTTACTTTTCAGGCATATAGATAAAATATTTCATAATGAATAGAGCGTGTAAAAATGACCCCAATAGATTCTGCTACATATGTGGGACGGTTACCATACCAAATAACCAGTCCCAAATCACTAAATTTGTGAAGACAATGTATAGAGCATACTTTGGAATTAAGCTAGGGGACCAGGACAAAAATTTCGCCCCTCATATGTGCTGCAAGACGTGCATTGAAAATTTGAGAAGATGGAGCAAAGGTAGAGCGAAATCTTTGCCTTTTGGAATTCCCATGATTTGGAGAGAAGGAAAGGATCACGTGACAGATTGCTATTTCTGCATGACAAACCTCCAAGGTGGGCTTATAAATTTATTTTTCTTAAATATTTTGAAATCCTCGTATGAAACTTGACATAATATTCACCATAATGTAATATTCACCATATATAGCATAATATTCACCATAATGGTAATCATACATTTACATATACATATTTGTTATAGAAAATACATTTACACATACATATTGTTATACAAGTTACATTTACATATACAATGATTGTATATTTTCTTTCTTTTTCATTCATATTGTCCCCGAAGGGACAATATGAATGAAAAAGAAAGAAATATACAGACTCCATCGACCTATTTCATATCTTACAGACCGCAGCCTTCCCTCACGAGCCGCCACTGTCTGAATGCTTCTTCTATTTCATATGCAAGTTTTATATCCATGTTTCTGTGTTTCTATTTTCAGGAGTTAACAAGAAGAATAAACACATTGTTGTATACCCTGACATTCCTTCTGCTATGAGACCTGTACCCCATGGTCCTGGAATTCCAATACCCGACCCACCTCAAACCCTGGACTTCGATGATTCTGATGATGAATCAATGACCAATGCCAATGACCAGTCCCAGTCGTATATATCTCAAAATACCGCTTCAAATGAGCCGAGGCCTCTCAACCAGGCCAAACTTAATGATCTTACCAGGGATTTAGGACTTTCCAAATTAGCTGCCAAGATCTTGGGCTCACGACTTCGAAAGGACAACTTGCTGGCTCCGGGAACAACATTCTCCTGGTATAGGAAACGAGAGGAAGAATTCCGCAAGTTTTTTGCAGTGCACGAAAATACCTCTTCCTTAGTGTACTGCTGCAATGTTGAGGGGCTAATCGAATCCTTGGGCCTGCCATATAACGCATCAGAATGGAGGCTATTTATAGACTCGTCTAAACGAAGTTTGAAAGCAGTACTTCTCAACATTGGGAATAGGGTTGCATCAGTCCCTGTAGCACATTCCGTACAACTTACTGAGAGCTACGATAACATGAAAATTTTACTGGATGCTCTTGTATACGACCAACATAACTGGAGGATCTGTGGAGATTTGAAGGTAATACTAATATCATAAGTAAACTATTGCTATTGACTATGTTGTTTTTCCAAAGGTTATTTGAGAACGTATAAGAACACTTAACTTCCCCACAGAAGTGATACAGTCCAATGCATAGATTTTTTTTATCTGATAGAACAAATTCTCTAAATTCTTTAAATATTTTCATTTTTTTTCAGATTGTGGCATTTGTATTGGAATGCAAGGGGGATACACGAAATACCCATGTTTCCTCTGCAAATGGGATAGCCGAGCGGATGAGAAGCACTATGCACAGCGTGAATGGGCATCCAGAGAGAATTTTGAACCTGGGTCGCATAATGTCGTTTCAGTGCCCCTTGTACCACCAACAAAAACTTTGCTCCCACCACTTCATATTAAGCTGGGCTTGATGAAAAATTTCATCAAATCAATGAATAAGGAGGGTTCAGCATTCCGATATCTCGAGAGTAAATTTCCTCATATATCTGATGCTAAACTAAATGCTGGGGTTTTTGATGGTCCTCAAATTCGAACTTTGATCAAGGATACTCAGTTCGAAAACGCAATGACTCCAACTGAGAAGAATGCCTGGCAGGCATTCAAATCAGTTGTCACTGATTTTCTTGGCAAGCGTAGAAGTCCAGAATACGAGTCCGTTGTCGAAAACTTGATGGAAGCTTTCAAAGCTCATGGGTTCGCGCATGTCCATAAAAATGCACTTTTTGTGGTCCCACTTGGACTATTTTCCTGAAAATTGCGGGGATTATAGTGAGGAACAGGGTGAACGATTTCACCAAGATATCAAAAATGGAAGAGAGGTACCAGGGAAACTGGGATATCAATATGCTGGCGGACTATTGCTGGTGTTTGAAGCGAGACGTGCCCGAAGAAAAACACAGACGGAAAGCCAAAAAAACTTCATTCCTTCCTCAATAAACTTTTTTCCATATTCATTGTATGAATAAAAGTATTTATTCACACAATGTTTTCATTTTTCACGAGTGTTCTTATAATATTACTCGTATCTACAGTGTTTAAGCTAAAAAAATCAATAAATTTGGGGATAAAATTGGACTTATAATAAATGGCCAATAGAGAAAAAACCTGACCTGATTGAGGAAAACCAATGTCATTTTCGAATTCAGCATGGTCGAATTATAAAATGAGTTGAGAAAACCCTCACAGCAGACAAACAAATTTCATATGCATACCAGTGTAATGTTTGTGACAGTCAAAAGCCGAAATCAGTCAATACGTGTATTGACTGATTTCGGTTATTAATTGCAACACACGCACACGTATGCACACGCACACACACACACACACACATATATATATATATATCTGGTCATTCCACGCAGGTGTCAACTATATACGGGCTACGTCGTACCCAATGTCGTAACACCACTTCCCGTTGATCAGCGAAGTTAAGCGACATTGGATCGGATAGTAGTTGGATGGGAGACCGTCCGCTGCGTCCAGACTATGTAGCGACCCGTGGTTCGGATCCCACGTAACGCTGTAGGTTCCCTCCGTCATATGACCTTAGATGTTGCGAAGGAGGTTAAACAAACCAATCATTACATTACATCAACTAATATGACAAAATTAAAATACATCAAACAATTAACATTATATGCCATATTAAAAGGAAAAGCCTCATTTGTCCAAATCTGAAATAATATTTAAACTAAGTCCTGTCGAAAAAAAAAGTTATGACTATTTGTCCAACCCCAATTTGGGAATTTTCTTTATTACCACAAATACACCATTTTTACCTATGATTTTTCAGTCTTTGATATGTAATCATTGTTTTTTGTAATTTATCAATGTAATGTACGTATTTTCCGGCATATAAGGCGCGGTATTTTTCCCCAAAAAAGTCTCAGAAAATCACCCCGCGCCTTATATGCTCAAGGTCAGGGACTGGCGAAAACAAGAGGCCGAGCAAATACTGTATTTTTTAATTTTTTTTTCAAGAATATGCCTGCCAAAATTGGGGTGCGTCTTATATGCTCGTGCGCCTTATATGCCGGAAAATACGGTAACCCTTTAGTAATAAAATGGAGTTTTTTTAAATTGTCTGTATTTTATTTCCAGATCTCATATGATACCTATCAAGAAGAAAGAAGTTGGAATTGTTACGACCATCGCGAAATTTTAGTTTTGTTTTCTTAGCAAGCGCAGATTTTAACCAAATTGAAAATAACTTCTGGTCCTTCTTTATTATACACGGTGAACCAAAAGTAGGTGGACAGTAGGTTGAATACGGTTTGTGTTATATTATATTATAACTATGGTGTTCATTATAACTATGGTGTTTGTGTTATATTATATTAAATATTATAACTAAATTTATTTAAATATTATTTTGTATTATAGTATACAAATAAATTAAATATGTATTCTCAAAATAAACGTTATCATTTACTGTCCACCTACATTTGGTTCACCCTATATAAAGGGCTATCTTTGGTTTCCAAAATTGTTTTGTACTGCTTGTAGTTTGGAAGGAAATGACTCGTACGGTCGCAACATTCGCGTAAAATAGGTTTAACATTATAAGAAAAATAGAGTTAGGGTAATATCGAAGTAAATTGCCGGCGAGGAAACTTTAAATAATGAAGCACACGCTCCCCGTATGAGGATCTTTGACTTTGAAGATGATGATATTGACTTAATTTCATTCTGAAATTCACAATCAATCAGAAATTGAGGCGTTTGAAACTATAAAGTTCTATGTTTACGTAAGGAAGAGCGAGGACGAATCTTGATGTTTACACGAGGAAGAAGGGGGCGAAATCCGAGTTAGCGTTTTCGATAACTGTAGAAGGAACGAGGGCGAAGCCCGAACAAAGTTTCATATTTTCGTAAGAAGGAGTGGGGGCGAAGCCCGAGCAAAAGTTGCTGTTTATGTAAGGAAGAGCGACGGTGAAAGTTGAATTTATATGTCCCCACTTCTGAAATGTTAAACCGTCACGACAAAATATTGCGACTGTCACAGCATATTATCATCTATCTCAATTCTGGAGCAAGGTATTTTGATAAACTATATATGAGCACAAAGCTTAATCATCTGTCTGCAACAACTAAAATATATTTGAATTATCTTGCACAATTCGCCGAGTTTGGACAATATGTACACAAAACTTGGATTCTCCGTTTTGTCTATGCTGAGACCGTCACGCCAATTCGGAGGCCTATATATAAAAATTGAAACAATATATTCCAGTACAATGGTGCCAAAATGTACCCGAGAGCATATTTCGCAATGCCTCGAAGCAGTTTTGCCTTACCTATTCTACTTATACTTTTTCAGTTGAATGTTTACTAAAAAATTGCTCCAAATGTTGCGACCGTCATGGTGGAATGACCTTATATATATATATATATATATATATATATATTATATATATTATATATATATATATATATATATATATATATATATATATATATATATATATACAGGGTGTCCGAGAATTATCTGTACAATTTTTGGCTGTTATTAAAAGTCAACCATGAAGTGTAGAAATTCCAGTGTTGTCCCATTTTACAGAGAATCTCAAAGTTTTTTCTGATACCAAGTTTTGACAAGTTTTTAGAAATTCCAGTGTGTCCGAACATTATCTGTACAATTTCATCTTTTAATAAAATTCTTGATAACACACGTAAAATTCTTAAACAAGATTATTTAGAATCTGTATTTTCAAAAGTTTCTTTTGTTAAAGTAACGTTGTTACAAACATTCGATATGTGCACCATTAGTGATTCGCAAAACATCCAATCGATACTCCAAATGTTGCCATGTACGCTGCAGCATATCCACATCAATTCGCTCAATAGCAGCTGTGATTCTTGCTTTTAAATCATCAATGTCTGTCACCCGCGTACATTTCTAAAAAACTTGTCAAAACGTGGTATCAGAAAAAAACTTAATGAGATTCTCTGTAAAATGGGACAACACTGGAATTTCTCACTTCATGGTTGACTTTTAATAACAGCCAAAACTTGTACAGATAATTCTCGGACACCCTGTGTATATATATATATATATAATAATAATAAAAATAGTATTGTTTTCAAATGGAGAATAGAATATATATCGGTTGATTTTTTTTAAACATGTGACATTTTAAAAGGTTTGCAATTTTTATTAACCGAATAAAGCATGAAATTTTTATTGTACCTTCTCTACACATGGGGAATTAGTCCCCTACTGCAAAATATGCTATATGTGATGTCCTCTCAGTTCACGATACTTACAAGATACTTTCGACGGAAGAGTCCTGTCCAACAAGTTTCCTGCGGTTTATGATAAAGGAATATCATGGCCAACATCATCATCATCGGATCTGGACCACTGCGACTTTTATCTGTAGGGGTTACTTAAAAGATCGCGTGTTTAAACAGAATCCATACACAATAGAAGAGGTGAAAGCATCAATTGAACAAGAAATTTCTCAGATTTCAAGAGGTAGTTTGTCGGAAGTACTTCAAAATTTTGTTGTTCGTGCGCAAAGAGTTAATGAGGTGAGAGGACATAACTCATACAATGTTTTGCACTAGGGAACTAATTTCCCATGTGTAGAGAAAGTACAGTAGAAATTTCATACTTTTATTTTAATTAATAGAAAAAACACAAACCTTTTAAAGTGTCAAATGCTTAAAAAATTCACAGTATTGTAATGACAAATTTGTATGTTTAAATCTCATAGTATAAAAATATACATAAAAATGGTAAAATAAAGAATAAAGTGATTTTTAAAATAGATTTAATTTTGTGTGATGTGAAAACAGTCTTTTTAAATTTAGATCAACTGTCGTTACAGGATTGCGGTTGAAATTGAACCCCAAGAGCTATCGGAGAAAGAGCATAAATCAGGCGCGCTGTGTCAGGCTTCGGTAAATAAGAAAAGAACTTAGCTTTAGAAACTTTTTGATTTTGAGCTTGTAAAGTTTAATGTAAACATTTGGAATCTGTTTAATTTCTCATGTCAAAATCTCGATTAGCTATGAAAATACTCCGCCCAAGGAAAATCCTCAACCAAGGGAAAGTTTTAGTTTAATTATTTTCCCGAATGGCGAAGCTTAAGAATAACGAAACTGAGATTAGTAAATAGGAGCTCAGTAATTTATGTACGAATGACGTCATGTACTGAAAATGTTTTGATAAGTCATTCAGATACTGAAATGGAGGAGTTTCTTTAATCTTAAGGTGTGACTTAGAGATAATAGGCAGTTGTAGTCCTGCCTCTCCAAAGGTGAAGTGTTGTAGAATCTCCTAAATTCGTGGCACCTTTAGATTCCATAAATCGACCTTAAAGAGTCTCTTGTTTGAATAATTTTCATCCTATTGTTTCACTGTTTCGTACTGCATTTCAAGAGTTTAATGTTAGTCGGCAGAAAAGAACTTTGTGAAAATAATACCTAAAAGTGTTCGGCATTTTTAGAGTTTAATTCTGTTCACATGTCCAAATTCTAAATTATAAGCTTGTAGAGTTTATTGTTTTTATCTTCGGGAATGATTTTAAAATGTTTGGGTTCAGCAACTTTTGGTAATTTTTTTCCCGAGGAAATCTGCAGAGTCCGCTGAAAACTCTTGAAATTTATGTTAAGATTAATTTAGCGAAATTGTTTCCTAAAAATCTGCTGGATTCGCGCGGAATTTTTGAGACCAAAGCTTCTGAACTTGCAAGCAAACTATCTTATGGAATTTGAAGTAAGCGTTATTTCTTGTCACGTATAAAAAGAAAACCTCAGTGTAAATCCTTTGAGATTTAATCCAAATAATTTAAAACAGTCTTTTTGGAATTTCAATTTTATTTTTGAAAAAAAATTTGTAATTGTGCAACTGTAAACTTATTTTGAATTGATGTTCCATTGTGAGTGAAATTTTTCAATTTTATGAAATAAAATTTATACGAGGGATTGTGTTGTTGCTATGCTTGCAATAGGCCCCTCTTGTAAGCTGAGGGTAAATTGACGTTAAAAGTTCGAAATTAAAATTGGGCTTCATTTAAGCCGAGAAATTTACGCGTATAAATTTGGAAATGGTCATCAGAGTGTATAACCATAGCTATCCTGAATAAACGATCCCGCGCCTGTAATAAATGCAATCGAAAATTGGTTGGACCACACCAGATATTTTTATTGAAAAATATAGAAAATCTGAAAGAAATAGTTTTAGAATTAAGTTTTGTTAGCTAAAAATTCAAATTGGGATTGTTTGATTTTGTTCTCTTTGTGATAAAGATGCAATTTGAAATAGAGACTGGTTTAGATTCAATTTGGGATTTTATATACTGTAGATTCGCTTTTAGAGGGTTATAATTAAATTTGAAGGACTGAATGTAGATTCAAGTTATATATATATATATATATATATATATATATATATATATATATACGCTGCAAACCCACAAGGAAAAAGAAAAACGATTCCAAGGCCTTTCGTGTATTCAGAGCTACACCTCGTCAGGGAATGAAGAGAGATGGCACGTGTTTAATTGTGAAATTCATCCGATATATATATATATATACATATATATATATATATAATATATACATATATATATATACATATATATATATATATACAGGGTGTTTCATAACATGTGGGACGCACTTTCAGGATGGATTCAGGACTTGAAAACAATGAAAAAAGTTTTTATAAACATATGCCCGAAATCGCAAACTGGTTACAAACACTGCTTGTCGACAATGTTTGTGAGTGTGTACGAGACTTATTTCATGTATGGCCTTGCCGATTGTCATGTTTCGTACACTCTATGACATCTTTCAATATCGTTGAGTATAGAACCATCAGTCAGTCAGAGGTGCATCGCTGTGTTTCACTGCTCGTATTCGTAATTTCTTACCGTGAATAAGTGCAGTCCAGTGAAAAAAACCTTAAAAGTGTTGGTGCTATTCAATGATAGTGTGCATTTGAAGTGAGAATGGAGGCTTATTCAAACAGATAAATGGCAGACATGCATCTCATGTATGGACTTGCCGAGTGCAATGCGGCCGCAGCAAGACGTCTGTATGCGGAAAGGTTTCCGAATCGCCGTCTGCCAGATAAGACTTTTCAGAGAATAGATGAGCGTCTTGGTGATACAGGATCATTCAACAAGCGAGTTTCAGATGGTGGTAAACCAATCAGCGCCAGAACTGTTGAGTTGGAGGAGCGAGTCCTGAATCGCGTGGAGGAACATCCTGGTGTCAGCACCCGAAGCATAGCAGCAGCAGAGGGTGTAAGATATACAAGTGTATGGAGAATTTTACGGGAATAACAGCTTTACCCATATCACATTCAGAGAGTACAAGGCCTTATTGAAGCTGATTTCTCTTTTTCTATCCTCCGTGTTGTTTTCTAATGAGGCTGCCTTCACAAGAAATGGCGTGATCAATTTTCACAACACTCATCACTGGGCCAAAGAGAATCCACATGCTATCATCCAGTCAAGGCACCAACAACAATTTAGTATCAATGTATGGGCAGGACTTATTGCCGACAACTTAATCGGTCCTTTTGTTTTGCTTAGAAGATTAACAGGAGAATCCTATTTTAATTTTTTAAGGAATGATTTAAGCGATTTACTAGATGAAGTTCCTCTTGGTGTCCGACGTCGTATGTGGTTTATGCATGACGGCGCTCCACCTCACTTTATTCGAGTAACCAGAGACTATTGGATGACCATTTCCCTGACAAATAGATAGGCCGTTGAGGACCCATTGCGTGGCCTGCTCGCTCCCCGGACCTGAATCCACTCGATTTTTACCTGTAGGGTCATCTGAAATCAATCGTTTACGTGACATCCATTGACAACGTTGAAATGCTTCGCTACAGTGTAGAACAAGGATGCCAGAAAATCCGAGCAATACCTGGATAGTATGAATGCGTCAGGCAGTCTATGACGAGGCGTGTTCAGACGTGTATTCAATCGCAAGGTGGTCATTTTGAGCATTTCCTTTAAAGGTAAGGCAGATACTTCCTGGAACACATAACGGGTTGTAACTCGGAAACAAAGCGATATAGGGCATATGAAAATAAAAACCCACTCTAATAGACAGAGTTTATTTCCACGACAGTTTCGACGCCCACTGGCATCCTCAGATGTTCTCTTCGCACAGAGGTGAAGCTGGTGGCATCATCTCCAAACCTGGCTTGATGTTGAAGGGATTTGTTTTAATATATATATATATATATATATAATTATATATATATATATATATATACACAGGGCGTCCCAAAAAAATGTATACACACTTTAACAGCTGATAGCTCAATTGATGTTTCTTTCTTTCCACGTTAAACCCATTAGAATTAATAATGGCAGTCAGACTAAGCTTTGAACAAAGGAAATTCATTCTAAAATGCTACTGGAAGTGTGAAAACGCAGTTGAAGTGCAAAGACAGTTTGAGTTTCAAACAGATCCACCAACGCGACTTACCATCACTCGAATTAGAGATAAGTTTGAAGCCGATGGAACTGTTCAGAATGTCCACAAGAAGCGTTCCGGAAGACCACGGACATCGACAAGCCCCACAAAGCAAGAAAGAGTACTGGAAACGTATCACCAAAGTCCAAGAAAATCTGTGCGGCAAGCGAGTCGTGAGGTAGGAATTTCAGAATCGTCTGTCCAACGCATTTTGAAGCGCTGTCAATGGAAAAGTTACATTCCAAGATTAGTCCATGCTATTAATGAAGATGATGATCCGGACCGAAGAGTGGAGTATTGCGAGTGGTACTTGGCACGATGTGGATGTGGATTGGACGAAGGGGTTTCGTAGAATACCCTCCGCGTTCACCAGACCTCACCACTAGACATTTTTTTATGGGGATACTTAAAAGACAAAGTCTACGCTATAAAACCTGCAACAGTCGCTGAATTGAGAGCAGCCATTGAACGAGAATGCACACAAATACCAAACGAAATGTTTCGTGATGTTTGCGATTCCATTGCTTCGCGTTATCAGCAGTGCCTGGACCAGAACGGACGTCAGTTTGAAAACAGGCGTTGACAAAACAATTAATAATGTCTGTAGATTCTATTACATTTTGAAAATGAAATGTATTTTAATAAACACTGCCTTTATAATTATTTAAAGTGTGTATACATTTTTTTGGGACGCCCTGTATATATATATATTATATATATATATATATATATATATATATATAGTGGCATTCAGAAGTATTCGTTCAGAGAAATATTCAGTTATATTCGTCCTTATCTTTCGCACCATGCATAGGATTGTTATGAAAAGTTCCCAATTCGTGTGGAAAAATTTGACAAATAAAAAAAATGAGTTCAACTCCAACATATAATGTAAAACATCAAAGAATTTAAGGAAAATAATAAAAGTTAAACTGCAAAAATTTTCTTACATTTACCTATATTATTACTTTGTTTGTCTACCTTTTGTTCGAATGACTTCAGTGATTCGTTTTGGGTATTTTTCTACAAAATTTTGACATCTATCAGTAAAAATTTTATCCCATTCTTCGAAAGAAAGTTGTTGCAATTCATTCACATTCGAAGGGTTTCTCTCGTGGACACCTTTTTTTCAAATCAAACCATAAATTCTCAATTAAATTGAGATCTAGGCTTTGACTGGACCACTCGAGAAACTTGAAATTCTTTTGTTGAAGCCATTTTATGGAGCTGTTACTTTTATGTTTTGGATCATTAGTTTGTTGCAGTATCCATTTGCGACCCATCCGCAACTCCCGAACTGAACGCAATACATTTTCTTCTAAAATTTCCCGATATTTCTTCGAATTCAAGATTCAATTGAAGACAACAAGCTTTCCTGGACCAGAAGCACTAAAGCATCCCCAAAGAAGCAAACTACCACCGCCATGTTTAACTGTAGGAAGGAATATTTTTCCTTGAATACAGTACAGGGTGTTCAAAAAGAAACGTAACCCACTGAAGAATGCATATATCATTGTAACCTAACCCTTTTCTTTCTGTTTCGGGTTGCGTTTCTTTTTGAACACCCTCTATTTTATTTTCGCCGAACATACCGTTGAGGTGAATGTAACCCAAGGGTCACCTGAGCCGGAGCAGAAATAGATTAAGCGGACAATTCAACTCCACCCGATACCAGCAGCAGAGAGCAAACCAGCGCCCCACTCCGCTCTTAGTCCTGCCACCGTAACCACTGAGATATCGGGCGCTCATGATACTAAATTATGTTTATGTAAGTCATCACTTAGACGTTACCCATAACAAATTAAAAACCAAACTGTCTTGGAGACAGGCCCAACATTCTAGATTTATTTCTCACCTTTCATCCTTCTTAGTCTGTCAAACTTTTTTCTCCATTGGGCTCCTCCGACTACAATCTTACTATATATATATTCTCTGTCCTATCGCTCTAGTTTGGACTTTGGATCCTCCCAGAAGAGACACCTTTGGCACTTTGACGCTGCTGATTGGGAGGCCCTTAGGCAGTACTTCACTGATTTCCCGTGGAATGATTACTGCTTTCGTCCCGGGACCTCTCCGAGTGTGCTGAGCTCATCACAGAGGTGAGTCTCTCTGGCATGGAGATGTACATTCCATATACTATTCTTACTACTAATGCAAAAAAATCTTGGTTTAACTGCTTCCTCTAATGCTATCTGCAACAGAGAGGACGCTTTCAGAAGGTACCGTTGCCATCCAACTACTGACTCTCACTTAACTTCTATTTCTGCCCGCAATCGGGCAAAATCTGTTCTTCGACTCGCCAAAAATTCCTTCATCAGACAAAAATGTGAAACCTCTCCAATTCTAATTCTTCTCGCTCTTTCTGGCATCCGGCTAAGAACCTCTCCAACAACTTCACTTCCTCTTCTTCTTTTCCTCTTCCATTCCGACGGCCCAGTTGCCGTCTCTTCTCCCGATAAAACTGACCTCTTCCCTCAGACTATTGCCTCCAAATCAACCCTGGACAATTCGGTGCTGTTTTTCCATCTCGTCCTCCCTCTGACTTAATTATCTCTGAAATTAGAATATCCTCCAAAGATGTTTTTACTGCCTTATCTGGGCTCAGCTCTAGGAAGGTGTATGGTCTTGATGGTGTCCTTGTTGTTCTCAAGAACTGTGTTTCTGTGCTGACACCCTGCATAGGCAAACTATTTCGTCTTTGTCTTTCATCTGGTACTTTCTCTTCCTGCTGCAAGTTCGCTTTCATTCAGCCTGTCCCAAAGAAGTGTGACCACTCTCAACCCTCCAACTATTGTCCAATTGCTTTGATTTCTTACATTTCTAAAGTTTTTGTATCTATCCTCAATATGAAGATGCTCAAACACCTCTCTTCTCATAATCTTTCAGATCGTCAGTATGGGTTCTGCAAGGGACGCTCTACTGGCGACCTTCTCGCTCTTTCTGGCATCCGGCTAAGAACCTCTCCAACAACTTCACTTCCTCTTCTTCTTTTCCTCTTCCATTCCGACGGCCCAGTTGCCGTCTCTTCTCCCGATAAAACTGACCTCTTCCCTCAGACTATTGCCTCCAAATCAACCCTGGACAATTCGGTGCTGTTTTTCCATCTCGTCCTCCCTCTGACTTAATTATCTCTGAAATTAGAATATCCTCCAAAGATGTTTTTACTGCCTTATCTGGGCTCAGCTCTAGGAAGGTGTATGGTCTTGATGGTGTCCTTGTTGTTCTCAAGAACTGTGTTTCTGTGCTGACACCCTGCATAGGCAAACTATTTCGTCTTTGTCTTTCATCTGGTACTTTCTCTTCCTGCTGCAAGTTCGCTTTCATTCAGCCTGTCCCAAAGAAGTGTGACCACTCTCAACCCTCCAACTATTGTCCAATTGCTTTGATTTCTTACATTTCTAAAGTTTTTGTATCTATCCTCAATATGAAGATGCTCAAACACCTCTCTTCTCATAATCTTTCAGATCGTCAGTATGGGTTCTGCAAGGGACGCTCTACTGGCGACCTTCTTGCATTGCTCTCCGAGTCTTGGTCATCCTCTTTTCGGTATTTCGGTGAAATCTTTGCTATTGCACTAGACATATCAAAAGCATTTGATAGAGTCTGGCACAAATCTTTAATTTCGAAACTGCTCTCCTTCGGTTTCTATCCTTCTATCTGTGCTTTCATCTTTAATTTCCTTTCTGGCCGATCTGTAGCTGCTGTTGTAGATGACCACTGTTCTTCTCCTAAAACTATTAATAGAAGTGTCCCTAGGGCTCTGTTCTGTCACTCACTGTTTTACTTTTATTTATCAATAATCTATTGAGTCGCATCCACTCTTACGCCAATGATTCCACTCTTCACTTCTCCACCCGCTTTACAAAGCGTCTCTCTCAACAGTCACTATACGTCACGTAGGATGGCTATGGTGCACCTGACCTCTGATCCTTCTGCCATCTCTGATTGGGGCAGAGAAAAGTTTGTGTCTTTCAATGCCTCAAAAGCTCAGTTCCTTCATTTGTCTAATTCCTCACAATCTTCCACGCGACTATCCCCTTACCTTCAACAATACACAACTCAATCCTTCCTCTTCTCTTAACAGTATTGGCGTTTTCTTTTCTCGTGATCTTTCTTGGAAAGATCACATTATACTCTCCTTCTAAAACAGCTTCTAAGTGGTTAGCTTGTGGTGTACCGGCTCCGCAGTTTCTTCACCGCATCTCAGTTGCTGTCTTTGTACAGGGGTCTCGTCCGTTCCTGTATGGAGTACTCTTCTCATGTGTGGGGTTGCTCAATCCACACAGCTCTATTTCTCCGGGTGTCATCAAAGATTTTTCGTTTCATCAGTTCCCCGCCTCTTACTGGCTGTCTTCAATCCCTCTCTCTTCGCCGCAGTGTTGCCTCACTCTCTCTTTATTATCGCTATTATAACGGACACTGATCTTCTGAACTTTCTAACTGCGTGCCTCCTCCTTTAAGGGAAGCGCGCAGCACCAGACTTTCGATACATTCTCATTCGTTTTGTGCTTAACTCTCTAACGCAAAGGTTAATCAGTATTTTTAATCTTTCATCTACTCAACTAGTCAACTCTGAAACAATCTTCCTCAATCCATCTTTCTCCCCTCTCTGACCTCCAATCTTTCAAACGCAGTGTCTGTAGGCATCTCGAAAACCTTGAATCTTAATTTTGGCTCTCTTCTTCCTTTATGGTGGAAGCATTTTTGCGGGCATTCACCCTTGGCCCCTCCTTCCTGCATAAAAAAAATAAACACAACTGAGAGAGAGAGAGAGAGAGAGAGAGAGAGAGAGAGAGAGAGAGAGAGAGAGAGAGAGAGATAAAATGTTCTTCCAAATACTAAGGTGATTTGATCTCTTGCACTAAAGTAAAGAAAATCCTAAAAATAGCCGAAATCGAAGTACAAATTTAAATGGGTTTACATTATGAAGCTAATGTCGTTTGTAGTGATAAAATAAAATAAAAAATAAAATAGGATACATAATTATAAAATACCTTTCTACAATCTCGTGAATTCCATTTAAGACGATGGTATATATACGCGCTGGCATATATTCACATCAATGAAAATATCAACGTTGAAATTAATTCCTATAAAGGTGGGAAATTAGTATAAATTAGGGCTAAATGCATTCCAACAGAGAACAGAGAATTGGATCAACAGGTCTTCTTGTTGCCCGCGTGCATGCTTTTCCGACGCACTCTTTTCATCAATTTAAATTTTATAAACAAAATCATTAAAATGTAAAAGAAAATTCAGTCAACGGCGAAATTTAAAAATAGAAAAATAATCTAATATTTTTGTACTTCGACAGAAAATATGGTAATAAGTTCTTAATAATTTTAAGATGCGTTCAGCTGAAGAATTTTGAAATTGATGGCAACGCATTTATCTGAAATACAGAGAGTTTGGGCAGGCACTAAGTATTTGAACTGTTAGTGAGGAAAACTATTATTTTATTCGCTCACTTGCTCTACAGTAGTTCAATAACTCGTCGAATTTATTGTATCATATATGAATCACAATCAATTCACATGTAAAAATGACGAAACTTTTGCTTTCTACCTACGACCTCATCTGTAACCATTTTGAGTTAAGAGTTATATATATATATATATATATATTATATATATATATATATATATAATATATATAAACTTTTTCTGACTCAAGGCATCCCAATACATCTGTTCTTTCACGGCTCGCGGTACCTGGAGGATTTTCGTCTGTCGCTGTTCAACATCCATTCCTCCTCCCCACCCCGTAAAATACAGTAATTTGAAAACGATCGTATGCAGTTTCCTATGGACAGAATAAATCACGAATGTTGCCGTTTCGTTTGAAATTACAATATCTTTAATAACTCTTGATTTATCAATAACTTATTTTGGTAATCTTCATAAAATTTCGCGGCACCCTTTCGAGGCATTCGCGGCATCCCGGTTAGGAAATGCTTTACTCTATTTAACTGTACTTTATTCATCAAGCATATTCAACCAGATCCATCTCCTTTAAAGAAAGGAGAGATCCTTTTCTTGCCAACCATTTTCCACCCCATTCTCACACAATCTTCTGGAGTTCGGGGGTGAAGGGGGGGGGGGGGGTTAAAAATTAAATAATAAATTTTGTAAGATAAATAAAATTATTACTTGATTACCACTGATAATACCAATACCTAATTTATTTTCTACTTTTTTTAATTACATAAACCGCGTAATAATTAAAAATTAAATATAAAATTACTATGATTATTACTATTTTTATCATTATCATCGGATGACCTCGTAATTGTAACACTTTTAAAAGTAGTCTCGAAATAACTGCATTTTAATGATTATTATTTTAAGAGATATAAATACGGACAGGCATAGAAACGTACATACGTACATACATATTGGACGTAAATACAGAGATAAATAACTAGTTACATACGTAGAAACATACATACGTACAAGCAGCGATGTATGCATACATACACTAGCGTACGAAAGGGGGGACCAGGGGGCATGGGACCCCCCATTGCATTTCCTGATTAAAAAAAATGAGTATTACTAAAAACTGTATGAAAACTATAAATTTGGAAAAGATACGAGAAGTAATGAAAATAATCAAATATTGATAATATGAAGAATATTCAAGCATAATCAAATGAAAAATTTAATATTCACTCAATTCCAGTACAATGCATAATAATAATAATAATAATAATAATAATAAAGATAGAAAATTTAGCATTCAATCAGTATCAAAATGTGACCACGAAGATATCTATTTATCGATCAATAGATATAATCAAAGACTTTTAAACAGCGTGCATCGCTCTTGCTTTGTGCATTTCATTATTAATTTGGAGAGCTGATAATTCGCCACCCCCCCAACCTTAAGCAAATCCTGCGTATGCCCCTACATACATACATACATACATACCACACGCACACGCACCACACACACACACACATCAAACATGGATCAAATTAAACAAAAGAACCAGCCTCTAATTTCATGCGAGATTCTTCGAAGTTAAAAGTGTCGATTTCGAAGAGCGAAAAAGTTCTCTCGGCAAAAGTTGAATATTTTAGATGAGTTTTTTAAAGGTGAGTCAGAAACGGAAGGTGGGTTTCCGCCTCACCTTTAAACATATCTCACTTTAGGCTGATGAAGTCAAGCTCTCTCCTGACGAAGGGCTACTTCTTTTCTAATTCCATTACGTTCTGTAATTCCTTATATCTTGTGTGCTATATATATATAATATATATAATATATATATATATATATATATATTTCACAGTTAAACACGTGAAATAAATGAATGATGCAAACCCACAAGGAAAAAGAAAAAATTATTCCAATGCCTTTCCTGTATTCAGAAGCACCTCGTCAGGGAATGCATGACGAGGTGTACTGCTCATGCTCAATACATGAAGGGCCTTGGAATAATTTTTTCTTTTCCTTGTATGCTTGCATCTCATATTATAATATATAATAATATATATATATATATATATATATACACACCTTTCCTTTTAACCTTTTAAATGTTCCGTGCGATGATTCCTCATTTCACGAAGATCAAGCTTGTCGCCCCTCCTCTCCAGTTGGCATGATGAAGTAGTGAGTTGGTTTCTTGTATTCGCCACCTCACATAGCCAGGTACGCCCTGCTCATCGGGGATTGTTCTGAGCCAGGCGTCTAATCTTCTTTTGAAGATGTCCACCGCAACACCACTCGTGTTCCTTAGGTCTTTGGGCAGCTGATTAATTAAACAGTTTTGGTCCTCTCGCAACAAAGCTATTTTCTTTCAGGGTTAAGGATGTTCCCTCTCTAGCCTTTAATTTGGGAACACGACAGTCTTTCCTTTTCTACTTTCCACTGTTGTTTGGGGAGTTACGGGGTTCAGAGTAAGATTAGGGACTAGTTTCTCCATTATTTTCAAAGTGTAAATAATGGTGTATCTCTCTCTTCTCTTTTCCAGTGAATATAGGTTTAATTCACGTAACCTTTCCCAGTAATTTAGTTCTTTGCACCCATTGATCTTGGCTGTGAAGCTTCTCTGAATCTCTTCTAGCTGTTTAATGTCTTCTTTTTGATATGAGCATGTTAAGACCGAGCAGTATTCCAATTTGGGTATGATCAGTGTTTTCAGTAGAGGAATCAATATATTCTATTCCTTCGTTTAAAGGTTCTCAGTATCTGCTCAGTTATTCTTTCCTCCTCCAATCTTTCAAACGCAGTGTCTAAGCATCTCCCAAACCTTGGACCTTAATTTTAGATCTCTTCTTCTTCTGTGGAGAGGGGGGGGGGTCGTTTTGAGGATATTCGCCCTAGGTCCCTTTTTTCTGCATAAAAAAAGTAGAATTATAAAAAAAACTTAGAATCCGTTTTATTTTTTTGTAGGACACAGATCTGAAGCCAGACGAACGCGCCCATTTCGCCTACTTCCAGATTATTATTACTCATACTATCGGGAGTCGAACCCCCGACCTGTCTCACTTCGCTTGTAGGGAAACGGTGTTACCCACTGCGCTACGGGCGCTGATAAAAATAAATGTAATTAAATTGATTTTCAACTTTGGATCTTGTGTGACGAAGTTTTTCCTAAACCATTGAGTGATTCATTAATTATGTGTACGAGCTTTAGAGTCCTAAAATGAGTGTAAATTAGGTAGTAATGTTATACTCCGTAATTGTTGACCCATTATTATGCAGTATAAAGATTAAATAAGAAAGGCATCATTAGAAAAATTACCAATTTGGTAATTTTAATTTCAACCCACTTTCACTGGAATGAATAATTGGCCTGCATTAAATTCACTGCTGTAACGGTTTAACATCGTTTGTTTTGCCTATATATATATATATATATATATATAGAGAGAGAGAGAGAGAGAGAGAGAGAGAGAGAGAGAGAGAGAGTAAAATTAATAATAAACAGATTCAGATACAGATTACATAATTGGTTTGTATGAGGCCAGAGGTCAAATGTCGCTGTTCTGATGTGACGTAACGGAATTAAAATTATGCAAGATCCAAGGTCAAAAATTATATAATATAACCATTTTAATTAAATAAATCGTTCGATTGGATTTAATTTTTTAAATTTATTTACACAATATTTATTATCTTACTTTTGGGTAAAATATTAATTTTTATAATTTACCATACAATCACTCGATTGCTTAAAATAAGAGTAGGTCTAGTTTTGATGGAATTTTATTTATTTTTTTTTTTTTGTAAATTTTAAACTGAAAGTGATGTCAAACAATCAAACAGTAGAATAATAATCAACATTTAGGAAATTAATGTAACCTAACCTAAAGTGGTAAAAAAATGAAATGAAATACCTAAATACTTAATTGAGATACAATCATGTAATGTCATTTCCATTAACTCACACAGATCAAAAGAAATATCCGTCAAAATGACAACACTATTACCTCATAATCAAAATGGCGCTTAAGGAACAATGATAATATTATGTGGGGTTGTTTAACCTCCTTCGTAACCGCATAGGCTATATGACGGGGTTGGGGTGGGGATCTACAGTTTTACGCGAGATCCGAACCATCTAAGAGTCGCTACATCGTCTCAACACAAAGGATAGTCACTCATCCAACTTGTGGACAGACCCCAATGTCGCTCAACCTCGCTGATCAAACGGGAAATGATCTTAAGACGTAGACACGACGCAACCCACGCTTCAGGGATCTGTCTGGTAGATCGCAGTCAATAACTTCAATGTTGCGAAGTCAGAGATTCCTCTGAACCTATCTATACTTTTGTAAAGTAAAAACGTTGCGAGTACGATTTTCTTTTCTAAACCTTGTCCGGATCGTCGCGGTACAACATCCAGCAGCAGTCTGCCAGCATACTTTCGTTCCAGAAACCTTGGTAGCGATTTTCCATTGACTGGATGTCTTGATGCAAGCGTTCCCCCTGTTTGTCACTCACCGCGTCAAGGTTTTCGGGAAAGAAATCTAGATGCGAATGTAAAAATGTATTTTCAAGGACATGCGACAGCCCATTTCTTGATATGCATCAAGCAGTTTCTGAACTCCATCTTTGTATGCAGGAGGCTTGTGGTTACCCAAGAAGTTTCCACAAACCCATTTGAAAGCGTGCTATGTTTTTAGTTCTAGGGCATTGAGGCTTTCTTCAAAGTCTTCATCCTGCAGAACCTCCCTGATTTGGGGCCCCACAAAGATTCCCCCTTCAATTTCGCGGCACTGATGTTTGCAAATTTCTCAACAAAGTATCGAAACCCTCTCGAATTCGCCTTACCCATCGCTTTCACAAAATTTTTCATTAAGCCGAGCTTAATGTGGAAGGTGGCATGAAATCTTCTTTCGATCACTAAAGGAACACACTGGACCAGAGCATTTTTTAACCTAGTGAGTAGGCGACACGAATGTCACCCATTGAAGAAAATTTGTCGCCCAGTAAATGAAATTTTAGGGTACTGGGCGACAAGGAATTTTCAAAATTTGTAAGAATAGAATTGTCTTGGGAGCATTGTCTTGGAAGCCATATAAATACATATAATACATGCACATAGCCACAATTAGAACTGTTTATCCTAAATGTAAATATGAAATTTACATTGAATATATTATATATATATTAGTGATGTAGCGGATGTCATTTTTTTCACATCCGCGGATGCGGATGAGGATGAGGATGTTTGATTTCAACATCCGCGGATGCGGATACGGATGCGGGTCTACATTTTCGTTATTTTTTAGGATCTATTCGAGATTTGTTGTGTTTAACGTGTATAATAAGTTATATATAGAGAGCTGTAGCTATAATGTAGTATAATTGATTAATTGTACAATAATTGCTGTACTTTTCTCTGACATATAAATAATATCAAGCATCTAACTAATATAGAAATCAATTATGTGAATTCGTCTGCAATAAATTCGTTATATTTTGTTGAGTTTCAGCCACAATTAGAAACCATAATTGTGTTACCAGGATGCGGGACGTGAACCCAACTCAAATGCACCCCACCGACCTCTTTCCCCAACCTCCACCCTTATAGAAAGAGATCTTTAATTAGCTTGATAACTATTTATATTAAGTTTAAAGTTTTATTAGGCATATTTATAAATGAGTAATTAAAATAAAGTAAACTAAGATGTTCATCGTTTAATGTTCAAACTTAATTATAGGAAGGTTATGCTTAAGGAACATTAATTTTTCTGCCTTTTCTGCTGCCAGTCTGTTTCTTTTCATCATATATTAATCCAGCACTGCTAAATAATCTCTCGCTTGGTACGTTTGTTGGAGGACAGGCTAAATGTTTCCTCGCAAGTTTACTCAAGTATAGATAGATATTCTGCGTATTTTTCCACCAACTAATAGGATTGTCACATGCAGCCAGGCGTTTTTCTTGGTGATAGCTCTCGATCATTTTTACTACATCTTTTGACATCGCGTAGGTCTCGTCATTGCTGCTTGACTCAAGAAACTGAGAGACAGATTCTGTGATAGATTTGCTTGTTGAAGGTGTTGGTTCTGTCACTGAAACTTTTATTCTTTTGGTGGGTGGCGAAGCGACAGATTCAAGAGATTGAAGCTCTTCAACTGCTTTGCCAAGTGATGATTTAACTCGTTCTAATGTACTAGGTGAAAATAACTTAGCTTTGTAACGTGGATCTAAGTAGGTTGCAAGAGAGTAACTTCATACAAGAACAGCCTCTCGTCTTGTCGCTTGCATCACTTTTGCGCACAATGAACTAGTTCTATTAATATAGTAGAATTTGATAATTTCCGCTTATTAATGACGTTTTATCTCAACGGTCCACATCCGCACGACATCCGCAGTCCAAAGTGCGGATGCGGACGCGGATGCGGATGCAAGAAAATGTGCGGATGTGACCTACATCACTATAATATATATATATATATATATATATATATATATATATACTATATAATGCTAGTGTTATTTCAGACCACACGGAGATGGTGGCCTGATTAGGGAACATCCGGATCCATAGTATCCTTAATCCAGGGGTGTGCTGGGACCGGTTCGGTCCGGTTCGCCCGAACCGGTTGTTAAATTTTGACTGGATCACCGAACCGTTTGTTTATTCTTAACAAATATTTAACGGTCAGTAGAAATTTATTTATATCTAAATTTTTTTTTATTTTTTCAGGATTTTATAGAAAAATATTAGGTAGTATCACAAGCAGTGGTCGTTTCAATATTTATTTATTTTTTGATGAAAAATTAGTTTATTTTAGATAATTATGTCATTAGTGAGTATAAAGATATGTTAAATAATTTCTGCCAAAATGTTACAAAATACTGTTTGGAAAAGCTAAAATGCGTTGGCTTCCGGGGCTCCGACCTGGACCCCGCTGGGGAGCTACCGCTCACCCCAGACCCCCTAGCGCTCGCCGATTTACACCCCTATCTGTATCAGAACCGGTTGTTAAAAAATTGGCAGCACACCCCTGCCTTAATCCCTCCCCCACTTCCCGATCTGCCTTTGTCGCCCAGTGGGAAAAGCTTAAAAAATGCTCTGCATTGGACACTGCCCGTTCCTGGCTCGTATGTGCTTCTTTGATGCCAGTCACGTTTGATGTAATGATCCGCGGTAGCACGGCTGTCCCATAGGCATAGGAAACAACAGTATTTCGTGAACCCTCCTTGCATGCCCATTAACATACCAATGACTTTTGAGATCACCACAGATATTTCACTGATAAGTGCTGTATTGGATTGCTTCAAGTAGTATATTCATGTTATCGTACGTCTCCTTTAGATGAACGGAGTGGGCGATCGGGATGGACGGCTTTAAGTTCCCGTTATGCAGGAGAACCGCTTTCAAGCTTCGCTGTGAGGAATCAATGAAGAAGCGCCACTCAGATGGTGCATTGGTGCGTGTACCTGTGACAAGTTCTCGAAAAGTCCATTGATATCATGGCAATAGCAGAGCCGACCGTCTACTGCAGGGGTGGGGAAACTTTTCAGTACGAAGGGCGAAAATCGATAACATAAATACCTCCGCGGGCGTCTGGCAAATTTTAAGCTTATATATATAAGCCTTATATAATTTACAATACATCTATTTGTGAACGCACATCAATGTCATCAAAATAGTTACCTTTAAATAGCAATTTCGTAGATATGTAACTCTCAAGCAAAGACTAATTTAAAAAATACCAGGATATATATATAGTTTATTTTTATAACTTTGAAGCAATAAAAAGTAATCATAAGGGCATATTTTTTTAATTTGATGAATCTTACCTTTCAATTTTTTTAGTGAGAAGGATGGTACTGCTTTTCCTGTGAAAGTTTGGAAATATTAACTGGCATTGATGAGACAGCAACTTGGAGTTGGTTAGCAAGATTTTCGTCTGTAAGTCGTGTACGTAAACGACTCTCTGCCAAATTTAATTTTGAGAAAAACTGCTCGCATTGATAAGTTGTAGAAACTTGTGAAGCTATTTTCAAAGCATTGTTTCTCTGAAAAGGAAATTTCTCAAAATTAACACATTTGTAAAATTCCAAAATAGGCTCAGTTATATTTTGATTTCAAAGTATTATCAGAATGTAAATCAATTAATTCCAATTGCCAGGATTCCGGAGCTTCATCAGGCATTACGTCAAAAGGGGTTTCGCATATTCGTAGCTCGATTCTATGATTTTTCAAATCTTCAAATCTATTTTGAAATTGATCCAAAAGACTTAAACACTCGTCAACGTACTCAACTGTCGATTTTGGATTTTGTTCTCTCAACTTTGGAAAATGTATAAAGCAGTTCCTTTTCAGTTGGGTCACAAATAATTGAAGCATCGATTCAAAGTTCCTGATATGGGTGAGCAAAGAGGTAATTAGCTGATTGGGCCCTTGCAATTTTAAATTTAGATTATTTAAATGACTAGTTATATCTACTAAAAATGCCAAATCACTTAGAAACTTTTGGTCCTCCAATTCTTTAATGGGGGCACCTTTAACGTCCATAAAGAGTCTCACTTCATCTCTCAGTTCATAAAAGCGCTGAAGCATTTGAGCTTTACTTAGCCATCGAACTTCACAATGGTACAATAGGTCACCATATTCAGCTTCAAGGTCATGCAAAAATTCTTTGAACACTCTGTTGTTCAACCCTTTACTTTTTATAAAATTAACAGATTTTGTCACAACTTTCATTATGTTGTCCATCTTAAGAGAATGTGCACATAAATTTTGCTGATGAATGAAACAGTGGCACACAATTAAAGTATTTGGGTTTAATTGACGTTTCTCAAATTCTTTCTTAATCCGAGTTACGAGTCCTTTTTCACAGCCTACCATGGATGGTGCACCGTCTGTAGCGACACCGCTCAGCTTTTCATAAGGTAGATTGAAATCACTTAATACTGAGTTGACCATTTCAAATAGATCTTCTCCTCTGGTTGTCCCATGCATTGATTTTAAGGCAAGTAATTCTTCTCGTATCTTAAAGTCTGCAGTTATTCCACGTATAAATATAGCTAGCTGTGCAGTATTTGATAACTCAGTAGTCTCATCGACAGCTATTGAATAAAACACAAATTCTGCTGCGTCTGTTTTTAAAGAAGTTCGAATATCCTCAGCCATTTCTTTAATACGGTCAGAAACGGTCCTTCTCGATAAGCTAATTTTTTCAAACAAACTGAGTTTTTCTGGGCATAAAATTCCAACGGCAGTAATGATGCAATCTTTTACAAACTCACCTTCATTATGCAGCTTTAGTTTTTTGCAATTTGTTCAGACAATGCATAACTGGTTTGAGTTACAGATGCCTTTTCCTGAATAGGCTTTTTAAAAAGAGATTGCCTTTTAACCAAATTTTCTTTTAAGGATGTTAACTTGTCTAAACGCTCTGCTCCTTTTAAATTTTCATATTTCTTATGCTTGCTTAAATAATGGCGCTCAAGATTGTACTTCTTAAAAACGGCAACAAATTCGTTGCAAATAAGACAAATGCACTTCTCATTCATTTCAGCGAAAAAATATAATTCCGTCCATTTTTCACAAAATGCATCACTTTCACCAGCACCAGTTTTCCGTTTTTTCCTACAACTTGCCATTATAATATGGGTATTTTAATTACAAAATTTAAATTAAACCGCCAACTAGTTAATCACTGTGCCCGCTCAAAACCTATAATTAAAACTGAGGTCTCGGGTATAGCAACAAGTTGATTCGCTGCCTCTGCGCGTCAGCTAAAAGTTGCCAAATACCTACGTTGTACATAATTATTTCAATATTTGGATCGTAAGATATATTATAGATTTTTTTACGAGAGATGTATTTTAAAAAGCTATTTGCTGGGCTGTAAATAAATAATTTTTAGTAAATAATAAATACCTAAGCGGGCGAATTGAAATTAGCTCGTGGGCGAAATTTCGCCCGCGGGCGAGGGTTTCCCCACCCCTGGTCTACTGTAAAGAATGTCCCCAAATCATGGTTTCGTTTTCGATACTCTAATGAGGTCATTCAACTTGTTTTGGGTAAGCCTCTCCGGCTCCGATTGCTCTTCGTCAGGTGTGTAGTCAAAATCGAAGGTCCCGCATCTCCGCCAATCACACCCTCGTCGGATTCCCTTTCGTCTTCTAAAGAATCGAGTCCATGCTATGGAGGTACCGGAATCGGCATCGTATCATCGTGAGGGATCGGTCTGATCGCGGAGTCTGCATTCGGAAAAACGATATTATGCTTGTTCTTCACGGAGAATCCAGTTATGTTAACATTGCAAAAGTAACAATCGCCATGATGGTCTCTCGGCTCCCTCCATATCATGGGTATAGCGAACGGCATCGACTTTTTCTTTTGGTTCAACCAGTCACGTAATCCATTCAAATAAGCGGTACAGATAACATGTGGCGCCCACGCCTTATCTTGGTCACCTAGTGGACAGCCGAAGTACATATAACCGGTAAGTTTTCTGAAGATCCATCGTGATTGTACGCCGTTGCGATTTAGTCGCGAACGAGCCGCACACATAACAGAAATTGTCGGGGTGATTTTTACACTTTCGAAGCATGATGATCGATGAGTGGGTTGATGTAACTCACCGAAAAAAACAAAATGTGTAAGTGGGCGACACAAAACAAAACAACACACAACTAGACATGTGACTGTTACGCCAAAGAATAAAAGAGTGTATCTGTGCAACGTTTGCAAACTTGTGGCCAACTGATTTTATATAATTCAACTACGCTGATTTCGAATAAGGTGTCCATTTTTTTTTCTATCACGTAAAGATTTTCTGCAAACTGGAAGGGAAAAAACAACAACATAAAAAAATATTATTTATTTCAATTTACATTAGGTACCTATTTCGCTTTGTTATACTAATTACAAATGCAAACAACTTTAAAAAGAAAGAAGACTATTAACGTCAATTACATATTCATTTTTGTTTGTCCTGAGTTTTCTTATGAGATCTATGCCATTTAGTCTCGAATGTACGCGCTGTTCCTTTTCTTTTATGTAATAATTTTGGAGTATCCCGTTTCAACATCCAGCAGTAATCAGCCATCATGCTGATGTCCCACCTTCTCTATATCTCTTCTCCATTTCTTTGATGTCTTGGTGAAACGAAGCATTTATAAGCATTTATAGGCAGTAGTTTTAATCAAAATTTAATGAAAATTACTTACATATGTAATATGAAATATGACATTTTGTGAAAAATCTGTACGTGATGGCGAAAAATGAATATTTATTGTTCGGAATCAGCGTGCAAAAATTACTATATAAGTGATAAAATATTTCGGACAACAAAACCATCGCAGGCTTGTGTTATTGAGACAATTGAGACTGAAGCCTCAGGCCCCAAATCAACTGAGTTTCGATGATATAATTCGAGATTTCTCAAACTTCTTTGATTAAATATGACAGAGTACACAAACTGACAAATTCCCTGTTTTATTTTGGTTTATGGGCCTAAAGTAAAGTTTGTTTTATTTTGTTTTATAGGCTAAAGAAAGTTTGTTTAATACTGTTTTGTTTTAGCAAAATACACTGTGTTAAGGTTCTTTTAAGTTTGTTTCTCAATTAGCCTAAGCATCGTACGTACAATTCGTGTAAATGTACTATGTACTGTACATGTACATGATTGTTAATAAAAAATCTATAGAAAAGGGCCCCAAAATAAAATTAGCCTCAGGCCCCAAATACAGTTAATCCGCCCCTGCTCTCACCTAAAATACCACAAGACAACCTGCGAAAGCCTAAATTGAAACGACAAAATGCCAGACATGAGGTACAGAAACGTAAAGCAAGAACCTACACTTAAGCTGCAACGACAAAATACTCTGCTACATGTATAAAGGACGAATATTATATATTGTATATATAGTATTATATATTATATTATATGTAGTTATTATATGCATATTATATATATATATTATATAAAGGACGCATATTATATATTGTTTATTATATAGTATTATATTATATTCTATATAGTTATATGCATATTATAAAAATTATATATAGCATTATATTATAATATATATATATATATATATAAATATATATATATATCAGGGGCGTAATTAACAGGGGGGACGGGGGGGACATGTCCCCCCCCCCCACTTTTGAACTGAGGGGGATAATATAGGTTTTGTCCCCCCCCCCCTCAACTTTTTATCTAAGTTAGCTTACGTAAAGGAAAATATTTAGTTCTTGAAATAATCTATGATGAGTAACTCTTTAATTATATTAGTCCTCTTAGTATGCTGGAAAGTATTACTGATTCAGTACTATGATAATACTGCAGTGATAGATACTTTAATGAGACATCTAGTATTTTTTACTTTAATTATTGCATATATTGTTTTCCTTTAATGTTAAGTATATACTTCATATACATAAATAAGGTAGTTGTGAAATGCTTCTTTGATTTTCCTATTACTATCATAAATACATCATTCTCTAAATCATAGTATTTTAAGAGCAGCATTTTTGGTCGCAAACACATTACCTACAGGATAGCAGCACAGAAATTCATCGCAGGATTTTTCATCATTATTTGTCCATCCCCCCCCCCCCCCCCCCCCCAAACTTTTGAAAGCTAGTTACGCTTGTTCATATTATTATTTATTATGATCGGTCTCATCTCGAAAAACTAGACGTGCTAGAGGAAAACCGGAAAACAGATTGGAATCAGCGTCCCAGACTCCCAGCAGCTATCTAGCCCACCCATAATTATATCTGATGAAAAACACTTGTGGCCAGTGTAATGCAATGGTGTCGCGATCATCTGGTTTGAGCGCTGTGCCATTTTCTGGCCGTCCTCACTGATTATTACTATTTTAATGAAGTACTAAAATGACTTGAATTTTATTCAATTTAAATTAATTTTAGGTCTAAACATTTCCTTTAATGAGTAAATGCACGCATGAAATAGGTGCATACATGGCATGAATGTAGTTGAGATATCTATTATACTATACATACGCTTATAAATAAACAAGTGCATTTATTTATTCTAAATTCGTTTCTCTCATTGAGCTAACCTAGAGTGGATCTAGATTGGGTTTTCATGCGTGCAGGCTGTCAATTAACACGATAATTCACTGATATTTTAAATTTTCCTAAACTTTAATCACGAAAACTGGTTGGCATAAAGTTATATATACAGTATATGGGATGAATTTCACCTAAAACACGTGAAATGAATGGATAATGTAAACCCACAAGGAAAAAGAAACAATGATTCCAAGGCCTTTGTATTCAAGCAATACACCTCGTCAGGGAATTCCACCGATGAAGGTATTGCTGAATACAGGAAAGACCTTGGAATCATGCTTCTTTTTCCTTGTGGATTTGCATTTATATATATATATATATATATATAATAAAATAATCTAGTTTTATTTTCGCACTCATTGTGCGTCCCACGATAATAAAGAGTGACTTAAAGTTGATACCACAATATTTGAATTACACACACACACACACACACACGCACACATACACACTCTTAATATATTGTACTTTCACGTAACAGAATACTGTAATATCAAATTATGATAACAAATAAATTATATACAAATTATATATATGAAAATTGTGATTTCAGAATAAGAGAATATGGCGGACCAAAACTAATAAAACTAATAATAAGTTGCAGTAATACATTTTGCGAACGACGAGACCAAAAAAAAAATAAAATTAAAAAAAAAATATATATATATATGTGAAAATTAAACCGACAAAATTTCTCTTTTCTGCTTTTGACTTAATGTGTACCGTCAAACGGTTTAAAAGCGAATTATAAGTTGAAGGAAACATTTATTTTGAGTTTAAAGAAAGAAACAAAATTCTTATTAAATTAGCAGCGATTTTCCAAAATTGAAAAAGGGAGTAACCTAATTTGAACGCTCCTCTTTTTAATTTTTTACTGATATATATATATATATATATATTATATATATATATATAGAGAGAGAGAGAGAGAGAGAGAGAGAGAGAGAGAGATTTTGGCGTTCCGCTGAGGTCAAGTTGTTTAAGTATTTCGACAAAATGTTTATACCCGATTAGGTATTACAGATACGAGTGAAGGGTATAAATAGTAGCTACAAAGACTTACTTTTCCAGTTTAATTTTTGGTTTCAAGAAGGATAGACGCGATTTTTTTTCTCAACACGTCACCGAAAAAAAATAATTTGTTAAAACAACGAAATACACGCGTAGATATAATTATTTGTTAGTCAATCCCAATGGATAATTCAACCATTTATTACCAAAAATCTAAACACGGTTGTTTGATCACGCGTATTATTGGCTGACAAATAATGTATTTCATTGTAACACAATCATGCAATTTCCCGTGTATAGATTTTTTTCTTGTTTTTTTAATTAACTTTTTTTAAAAATTATTTAAAGGAGAAACTTTACATGTCATTAATTGTCATTTGTTCTTCGTCAAAGAAGTAACTACAATATCGCATCTCCTTTTACTAATTAAAAGTATTTCAACTTCCGGCCAGTTGTATAGTGTGAACGACCACCATTTTATCATATATATTTTCAGTTTAAATATCAACTATTACGAGTGCTTATTATGATGCAAAATGCTAGGCGATACCCAGTACCCATCTACTGTATTTCACGCGCAGCCCACATCCCATGTATGAAAATGGATTTAGCGCCAATATATATATATATATACACACACACATGTATGTATGTATGTATGTATATATATATGTGTGTGTGTGTGTGTGTGTAAACGTGTTTACTTGTAGTGGTGTTCAAGTGATTTTAGAGTGTGATCAATGAATTCCTCGATATAAAGCCATTTCGTCGCCGAGACAACATTGACATTCTATAAAATTGACTTAATCTAACCTATGCTAACTTAATCTAACTTATAACAACTCGTCGATTTTGTCATGTCAATCGGATGTCGTTAGCTCGCTATAAATGATGAAACCCGCCAGACACGCAAATAACTTTACGCTCCCTTTAACTGAAGTCATTTGTAGTCAAGAATCAGGTTCTGTCAATACCTTCCGATTCCTGGAAAGGCTGGTAACTAAATGATGTCAGCGGCTTTTGTGTGGGGTGGAAAAGGCAACCGTGGGAGTCACCCACTGGTTAATTTGTGTATTTTTAGGTGATGGATGAACTAGTATCACGGATAATTTTACTTTTGTTATTTTTTGCAGCGTTTAACTCCATTTATACATGCCGTCATTACGGTAAAAACGTCATCATCATCACTGTTTGAAACCGCACAGAGTGACTTCCCAACCAAAATGCATTCAATCTTCAGATAAAATTTAGATAACACGAAAATAGAAAAAAAAATGCGTAATGACTATGTATAGGCTTTACTTGATGTTAAACTTTTTAACGTATTTCGGTAAGCACATTATATATATATATATATATATATATATATTAATATATATATATATATATATATATATATATAACCTTTGGTTAGCTTCCGCCCGAATTGTTCATTCTGACGAAGGTCAAGCTTTTCACTCCATCTTAGACAGACAGTTTAACGTGGAATTCGAACCACGCCCCATCAGCAGCCCAGCGTCTTAACCACTAGGCCACCTAGGGTACCCATTTATCTACCAACCACTTTCTTTATTGTGTGGAAGGATGAACAGCTGGGTTTTGCTGCGCGCCGGGTCTCGAACCCGGGGCCGATGGATTCGTAGTCAGCGACGCTAACCACTAATTTTCATATATATATATATATATATATACAGGGTGGGCGGAAAGTAGCTCCCTATTTTGGATTGGTAAAAAAATACGTATATTATCCATTTATTTCAGAAGAAATAATATGAAAAAGGTAGGCATACATGGTAGGTTTTCTCTAAAATTCAATGTGGGCTCCAACTCTTTCCACCAGCTTCTGGAGCCGCCCAGGAATGGCGTCCACTGACTTTAGCAGGAACTCCGGCGGGATGGAGGACATGACTTCCCGAATTCGGTCCTCCATTCTTCCAATGTCCTCGGTTTGGTGCGGTAGACTTCTTCCTTTACCCACCCCCAAAGAAGAAGTCGCACGGTGTCAAGTCGGGGCTCCTGGCTGGCCATTTGTCCGTGAGTGGCTGGATGCCCAATTCCCTGGCGTTGGATGGGTCGTCGTGGTCCACATCATGGCCAGCCAGGAGCCCCGACTTGACACCGTGCGACTTCTTTCTTTGGGGTGGGGTAAGGAAGAAGTCTACCGCACCAAACCGAGGACATTGGAAGAACTGGAGGACCGAATTCGGGAAGTCATGTCCTCCATCCCGCCGGAGTTCCTGCTAAAGTCAGTGGATGCCATTCCTGGGCGGCTCCAGAAGCTGGTGGAAAGAGTTGGAGCCCACATTGAATTTTAGAGAAAACCTACCATGTATGCCTACCTTTTCATATTATTTCTTCTGAAATAAATGGATAATATACGTGTTTTTTTACCAATCCAAAATAGGGAGCTACTTTCCGCCCACCCTGTATATATATATATTATACAAGCATCATAACTTTATATTAGTTTTCGATTACTGTAGTAATATAGTGACTTTTTGTAATTTGACTTTTAACTGGGTAAGCGGCGCATGCGCCGCTTTCCCTGACTGCTCGCCACTGATATATATATATATATATTAATATATATTATATATATATATATATATATATATATATATATATATATATATATATTAAATTTAAGTATATATACAGGTATTCGAGAAAGGTTTGAAATGAAATAAACATTCATATTTCTTAAACAAATTGACTTAAACCATAACTTTTTGTGACATCTAATAAATTAAATCAAATTAATGTTAATTTAGGGTTGCTAGATTTTTCAAATGCCCATGCGAGACAAAAGTTTTTCAGAGGTTTTTTTTAAGACCAAATTTTTTTTCTCAAATTGAAACGATTTCTTGAACGGTTACAACAAACAAAATTAGAAAATTTTTATTACAATAATATTTAACAATTAAACATCGTGAATAAATTGAAATTATTATACATAATATTGAAATTCTAAATCAATTCATCCCGAAAAAATGTGCTTGAAAAATATTTTTTGCGGGACATTTTGAACCCGGGATTTTGACGCGGGATTTTTGGATCAAATGCGGGACTGTCCCGTAAAATACAGGACGTCTGGCAACCCTATTAAGTTAATTATATATTTAAGTTTAATTAAGTGATAATTAATTAGTAATTACCAAGGTGTTTGAGACCTTTATACCTTTGTCTAACTTATCTTTAAGTCTATCTATGGAAGTATTATTTATGGATCTTTTCCGTTTGACTGCCGCCATTGAAACATAATTAAACTTTTCGTATTTTGTATTTTAACTGAAATGTCTTGATGATACAAAATAAGTTACTTTATAAAAAAGCTTTTCTTAATTTCCCCTTCAAATTTTGTTTCTTATAAACAATTTTAATTACTTTCAAGATCCATGCTTAATTTTTAAGTTTTAATCGTGTACTCAGAAAAATAAGGGGATCACCTGAAGATCAGGGCCTCCAGCCTTCTTTAGTTAGCTTTATAAGGCTAACTAACAAAAATATCACGACCTAACCTAACCAATCGTCAAGGTCGTACAGTTGACCTAACGATTGGTTAGGTTAGGTCGTGATATTTTCGTTAGTTAGCCTTATAAGGCTAAGTAAAGAAGGCTGGGGGCACTGACCTTCAGGTGATCCAAATAAGGAAGTTCAACTTATAAATATAAGTCATTATAAAGGAAAATTAAGAAAAGCTTTTTTATAAAGTAACTTATTTTGTATCATCAAGACATTTCAGTTAAAATACAAAATACAAAAAGTTTAATTATGTTTCAATGGCGGCAGTCAAACGGAAAAGATCCTTATTTATTACTTCAGGCTACAATTACTACATTTATCTCCATTTTTGTGCAGAAATTACTTTAAATATTTGTTCTCTATTTTTTATAATTTAAATAATTTATGTAATTTAAAATAATTATTAATTAAATAAATGTAAATAATTGAGTAAACAGTACTTCCATAGATATGTTCAAAGATGAGGGAGACATTATTAATTAATTAATACGTTTAAGAATAACAAAATTTAAATATACAATTAACAAAAATTTGCATTTTATTTCAGACCTTACTGAGACACCGTGATATAGGAGTATATATATATATATATATATATATATATATATATATATATATATATATATATTAATATTAAATATTAAGTTTCGCGCAAACCAGTTTTTTTTAGTCAAAATTTGTTACAAAGATCCTGATTGGCCTAAAATGGTCACATGGAAAATAATTAATTAACCAATCTAAAAGGGCCACCGGGTAATATTTGTTTTAGCACACATCGGTGTTTTTCCATTAAAACATATTTTTGTGGCCAATTTTTAGTCGTTTTGCATGAATCTGATATCCGTTTTCTGTGCAAACGCATAGTTTTTGCGATAACTTCAAGTAAAGATATCTCAAAAACTACACATTTGCACAGGAAATGGATGTCAGATTCGTGCAAAACGACTAAAAATTGACCACAAAATAGGTTTCAATGGAAAAACACCGGTGTGCGAACCTTTATTATTGTTATTATATTATATATATATATATATATATATATAATATATATATATATGGTAAATATTAAGTTTTGGGACACCAGTTTTTTAGACAAAGTGGAAATTTTTAATTTTTTACAAGGATCCTAATTGGTCAAAAATTTGTCACGTGGGAAATAACTAATGAATCTAAAATGACCACCGAATTAACTGATGTAATACTCACCCTAATTGGTCCGATGGATGAAATGGGTGGATCACCGAAATCTGGTGTCCCTGAAATTATATATGCAAACAATTCGCAAACAGCACGTGATTTTTTTAATAAGCAAGGAACCACAGGGAAACAGAAAATAAAACACGAAGTCCAAGCGCTTTTGATATAATTCACATCTTCAGGGACAAGGAAGAAATAGATGTGAATTATATCACGAAAACGCTTGGACTTCGTGCTTTACTTTCTTTCCCTGTGGTTCCTTGTTTACATATATTAATTTAAATATATTATATAATATTTACAGGAATTGATGGCACGTTTGGGACTTTGAATTCTTCTAAAAATGTAAGTTATTTTACTATTTTTATTTAATATTTCATACCATATTGTTTGAATATTTTTAAATATATTTATGAAAATTACTTACGTGCGCGTTGATATCCATTTTTCTTCCTTCTTTTGCAATTATTGTATCGTAACCAAATAACTAATTTGTCTTTTGTCGATGGAGAGACTGTGGATTTCGTTCAATCTCTCGAGCCTCCCTTAATGTTCCAGGTAAAAGCGTTAATGGGATGAAGAGCCCTTTTTTATGCCTTGCCGTAGCATAATTATCCTATTGTTACCGAAACATTAGGCTTAATTAGGTTAGTTCATTGGCATTATTGTTATTGCAGTATATAATGAGTCTGTTGATAATCTGTTTTATAATTCCACATGACAAGTGTGAATGGAAAAAAATGTTCATTGAGAGGATTAGGTTCGTTCGCCTACATTCTCTAAAATTCTCTTCTCCTCATCCACCCACCCAACTTCCGCCCCAATGTTTTTCATTTGCTCCATTTTCACTAAATTTTTTTTCGTAAGAATAAATAATAGTTTATTGAAATAAATTATTCACCCAGTTTTCCTCGATTTTTACCTCAATATTAGATGCTTAGTTTTTTCATTAAACGGCCCTACACACATCTCGTCGACGAAACATTTTATCCACTCTTATTACTCTAAAGTCTAACCTAACCTGATCCTACCCCAACCCCAGAACACTTGTTGACAAAGTGCACGACTGAATTTAACCACCATCTCAAAAAAACTTTTCCATTATTTTCTCTTTTGTTGAGAAATGTACTTTGGAAACGCTGGAGTAAAATACGTAGCCTATTTATATAATATTTGGGTCATTATTATTATTGAGTATAGCCGTCCTTTATCGGAATCTTGTTTTGCGATTCTTTTTATTCCAGCTACTCGTGGCCATTATTTTTATTATTATTATTTCTAAATAGAATGGAAATTACTTTCTCTTTAACACTTAACTCCGTATACAAACGATTACACAAAACAAAGTAACATTGTGATTGATTTAAGCCTCTAGTCTAGGCCAGCAAAGAGTGTGTGTATTTGTACATGTTTTGTTTGCTTTTCAGGGATAGGAATAGAACTTTGATAGCTGCTATGGTAATAGGTATGGGCGGCTACCCATAGCCAAAACCCAGTAGAATGGTTTGGTTATATTTTCTTGGTTAACTATGTTTTACTATGTAAATAACACTTTTAAGAAAGTTTGAACAGAAAACTCCTTATTGCCATTATAGAAATTATAAATTAAGTTTTATTAATCGGTACTTTATTATTACTAGTCATTTAAGCCAGCGCCTGTGATTCAGTGGGTAACACCGTTTCCCTGTAACCGAAGTGAAGACACTGAGATCGGGGGTTCGACTTCCGATGGTGCTGGTAATAATAAATGAATTAGCGAATACAATGGGTTGCGTTCGTCCGGTCTGAGTTTCTGGCCTTCCTCACTGATTATTACAGTCGGGTGTGTCAATTTTAGGGAGCAAAGTGAAATCTTTAGATTTTCAAAGACTACTAGTGACCAAATGATGCATTTTTATGTGCTAAATCGAAATATGGCTTTAAAATCCAGATTTGACCACTCCAAGCTACTTATATTTGAAGTTGAAGTTTAAGAAAAATCAGCAATTTTTGCAAGTATTTTTTTTATTGTATACAGGGTGTTTCAGGAAGAAAGGTCAATACTTCGGGAGGTGATAGTATCGGTCATTGTGAGAAAAAAAGTTCATATGAACATGTGTCTCATTCTGAATGGTTACGGAGATAGAGCTGTTTGAATCTGATGCGCGCGCAGCTCTTCCTCCCCCTTCCCTCCCCAATAACCTTGAACCATGTAAGCTGTAATATAAGCATGTAACATAAGTCAATCGACAGCTGACTGTTGTGAGTGACATTGTTTGGTGTTTGAAGCAGTGTTAAGAATGCCACACACCTTCACACATGCCGAATATGCAGATATGGTGTTTTTGCGATGGAAGTGCAACAGCTGCTGTTGCAGAATACCGTCGACGGTTTCCGAACCGCAGAATTCCGGATCGAAGAGTGTTTACCAGGGTTTTCAACACATTGCGTGAGATTGGTACACTTCCCAGCGCTCATGTTTCATCTGAACGTGAAGGTCAACAAGATGTGGATGAAGTGGAAAACATTCTTCAGTTGGTAGAGCGTAGTCCTACTACTAGCTCACGAAGAATTTCTACACGTCTCGGTGTACCACACACAAGAGTATGGCGAACATTACGTGAGGAAGGCTTGCATCCATATCATGTACGGCGTGTACAACACCTTCAACCAGGAGACGCTGCCATGCGACTAGAACTTTGTCATTGGGTAACTGCTAATCGCCGATTGCTTCGATTAATACTGTTCACCGATGAAGCTACTTTCACCCATGACGGTATCAACAACACTAGTAACTCTCTCTCATCGGTGGTCAGACGAAAATCCAAATGCCACTGTGGAAACAAATTTTCAACATCGCTACTCTGCCAATGTGTGGTGCGGTATCATCGATAATGAGCTGATTGGCCCTGTTACTTGAGAGAATTGTCTTACAGGACAAAGTTACCTAGAGTTTCTGCAAAATGAATTGCCAGGACTATTGGAGGATGTTCCTTTGGCTACACGCGCTGGTATGTACTTTCAGCATGACGGAACTCCTCCACGTTCTACCCGTCTGATGATGCAATACCTAAATCAAACTTTCCCTGGTCGATGGATCGGCCGCTGGTCCCATTCAATGGCCACCAAGGTCTCCAGACCTCTCTCCGTTAGATTATTGTTTGTGGGGGTGGATGAAAAGTCAAGTTTACTAAAGAAAGGTGGATACACGAGACGAATTGCTCGCGCGCATTTTGGATGCTGCTGCCCGCATAAAGGAACGTCAAGATCAACTCAGACGAACAACACGCGATCTTCGCACACGAGTTGCAAAGTGCATTGAGGTTGACGGTGGGATTTTCGAAAACGTTGTAAACTGTAACAAATTTGTCATTTCTGTATCTGATACCATCAAAATGCCATTGTTTAAACATTAAATGTTAGATACAGTAATTGGTTTCTCTTTCTTGATTACCATTAACAATGCTTTTGTATTTGTAGATTCAAACAGCTCTATCTCCGTAACCATTCAGAATTAGACACATGTTCATATGAACTTTTTTTCTCACAATGACCGATACTATCACCTCCCGAAGTATTGACCTTTCCTCCTGAAACACCCTGTATAACTACATTTTACATACATTACATACAATTAAAGACATTTTGATTGTATTTCAGTATTAAAACTTAGAAATATAGATAGGGTTCTTGAACTTTGCCAAAGATGACATGTCTGCCTTGCTCTTGTTCCTGGACATGAGCTCCCTACTGGCCACCTGGCCACTGATGTACGCCTCCCTCCTCTCTTGTGAGTAAACATGTTGTGCTGCTTCAGTTGTCATCCTTACACACCTCTCTACTGACTGTGTGTGTGAGGGCCATGCAGGCCCTAAGCTTTCATTGGTCTATCCAGAAACTCCTTGATTGCAGCAGTGGTGAGGGAGCAGGTCAGAGGAGGTTCAGTCACGCCAGAGTTCCAGTCAATAAGCTCCGAGAGTTTGGTGGCATCTGGGTTGATGTCAGGCGTCTTCCTGGGTCTGACACTGCAGTCTCCTACCTGTGTGTCCTCATCTCCTTCACCTCTGATTTCCAGTATCCTCTTCACTGCCTCCCTCCTCTCCTCCTCCACCTCACTGCACAGCATGGCCTGGAGCACAGCCTCAGAGTGTGCATACCAGGCTGATCTCTTCACTGGAGGCATCACTGTTCCTATCACCTCCTCCTTCTGACTTCTGAGCAGCTCCAGCTGGTACAGTACATGCCTGGGACCCTCCACCCAGCTGTGATTTAACTTGATGTTGAACCAGTTTGGCATGTAGACTCCCACTATGAATTCCACAATTATCCTCAGATTCTTCAGGTTCCTACCCTTTAGCCCATGTTTGGAAATCCACAATCTGCAGAACCTTAGAGCCGTGGTGAGCCACCTACTGTGACAGACTGACCCAATCTCCAGGAGAGCTAGACTCTGAGGTACCTCTCCCGATCTGATGGCAGTGATGATTCTGTAGCTATATCATTGGTCTGTGCTGAGGTCCTTGACTACCTCCTGACTGAGATGGGGTAGAGGAGGACCAACAGTGATCCTCGTGAAGTTTGGGTTGATCTCCAGCTCAGTGGCAGTGTCTAACATCTTCCCTAGGAGCCCAGACCAATTGTTGTTGCTCAATGTCTTGCCATCCAGTGCAGTCACCAGGTGTCTGAGACTCAGCTCCCCAGTGTGCAAGTCACAGACAATCCACACCAACTTCCTGCTAAGCTTGGCCTCCACATAATGCATTACTCTTCCCTCCCAGCCAGTATTCACATTAATATTGTCACCTCCTATGGCCAAAAGGGTCTGGTCTGCTCCTCTCTCTCAGCCAGTTCACCAGATGGTCAACAATGACCTCAGCATGACTTCTCTCCTCCGCAGCTTCCTCTGGTACAAAATGCCACAAATATTTCCCACCTGGTTCATTGCACACTGTGTTGTGTTCTTCCTTAATGAGGCCAGGAAATTGCCTGTCACTGCCCTCAGCTTCCATCATCACTTTGGTGTCATCTTTTTTCACATCAAAGAAGATACAGGTGATGCCATTTTCCCTAATCTCTTCATCAAACTTCTTGACCACCTCCTTAGTCAGTCTCTCCTGAGCCCTGCTCACCTTGTTGTGGTCAATCACCAGTGCTGTGTCAAACTCTGTGATAAGACCAGCATCAATCCAGGCAGCAGTGGCAATCTTTGCAGTCTCTCTCAGCCCAGTGTGATGTCTCAAGCTAGCCAGAGCTATGTTGGTGATATCTTCAGTGTTGTATTTCTTCTTCTTAGCCACGGGCAAGGAAGAAGTTGTCGCAGTCTCTGGTATGAAGTCTTCGTCGTCCTCTCTCCTCCCTGCCTCTTCCAGTATATCTCCAGTCTCCTCCAACTCCATCTCCAGCAGTGACTCCTCCCTCAATTCCTCTTCTTTCTTGGCTGACTCCTCTGCCTTCCTCTTCCTCTTCTCCTCGGCCTTCCTTCTCTGCTCCTGTCTCTGCAGCACTGCTTCCTGGTCTCAGGGTGATCAGCTAGACCCATCTGGTGTGCCCCCACACTACCCACTTTTTCTCTCTGACCTTTAATGAAGGCAAGCTCCTGCACTGGTATCTTCTGCTCGCTCCTGCAGCTGCAGTCAATGTGAACCTCACTGTTGTAGACAGGGTTGCACCAAAGCTCACTGCAGCTCCTGATCACACAGTGACAGGTCAGGATGTCCACCAATTTGTCCAGTTTCATCATGAACCTATCTTTGACCTCTAGCTTCACATTGCCAATGAACACCTTCACCGCCTCATAACCACATTGCCTTCACTTTAGCCCTGATCCTGACCTCAGTGTTGATTACAGGTCCGGTGAATAGAGCATTGGCCTTTCTCCACTAAGCCAGTAGCCCTGGAACAATGCCGTTGTTAATCAGATCATTAACCGGGTAATTCCTCCCGTCTTCCTCACTCCTCTCTCTCCTCAACAAACCATACCTCAGCAGATCTCTGGCTGTGGGCAGCTCAGCAGGGGGAAGTTCCCTCCCAGTCCCTACCAAATGACTTAGGTGACAACTTGATTTGCTTCGGGTTCTGATTTCTTTCTGACTCATCCTGTGGACCTGTGAACAAAAGAAATGTCATTGAAATTTGGATAGGCCTACTGATTATGATTACATAAAATTAAGTTAATTGAAATTCTTAATATCTTCCTATAAGCTCAGATAAAAGGTTGTGTTGTTATAGGTACAAGACTTAATTATTCAAAGTAATGACAATTTCATATATCTATCATATCAAAATATACAGAAAGTTTGGGTCACACATAACATTTCGAATAATTTGAATTACACAATATTTACATTACGAAGTAATCAAAATTGTCAAAAAGGAGGGAAAACACACGCATTCACAATCAAAACTCCAGCATTTGTGACTATGTGAAACTTAGAAACCATACTGCACACCAAAAATAACCAAAGTTGACCACACATATCATTGGCACATTGATATACGATGCTACAGTCATATTTAGGTTATATTTCAACCTTTATGGTCAATATAAGTAGGTAAATGGCTTTTTTAAAAACTAAAGATATTTCTAAGTTTGCTAGATAATATGACATCATTTGAGCATTAGTAGTTTTTGAATTGCTGACTTTACTAAAATTGACACACCCTATTATTACAGTCACTTAGATTATTATATTCACACACAAAATAGTATGTCATGACTCGTATTCATTGTTTTTATTTATATATTTATTAGGATTTTGACGAGAAGAGTACTTATCATCGCGATAAAAGTTCAGATAAAGATGGAATATTTAACGCTGTTCCTGACAACAAAGAAAGAGATTTATATAACAACTTATCTCCGTTCCCTTGGATAAAATTTTATTCTAAACGAAACCAGTAACTCCAGTAAGGAAAATAATAATAAAATTACGATAAAATCCTACCCAACATTCAAATCTAAGTTTGGTGATAAATTTAACAATGGAAATTTTCAGTTTGCATCTTTTCATTCGTATCGCCGTTCATCAGTGCAGAAAAGGGGGGAAGATACCATAACAGCAAAAGACCAAAGAAATTTAGAATACGATAATACCAAAGGAATGTGGAAGAATATTATTCCGAGATATTTTTACCAATCTTTACGAACAAATAAGAACTCTTCTGAAACGAGAAATACATCAGAATGTTTCAAAGAAGACTAGGAAGATTTTTTGGTAAAAATCATAACGCAAGAAATAAGTTAATTAAATTACTTAAGGGAAGGAAAACCTTTAAATTTGAAACCAATGCAACTATTGCAAAATGTTCGTTCCCGCGATGAAAAAATAATCCGATTAGAAAGAGTCGCATTCAAAAGAAACTACTGACTATAAATATCACAGATTCAGAGAACTTGAACGAAAATGTAATATTAAAGAATTTAATGATTCTAAAAGCCTTACTGGACAAATATATCAGTCGAAAGAATGACCATGAGAAATCAAAGACAAATATTAAATTATCTTCACGGAGCAAATTCTTTTATAACTCCTCTGGAAAGAATAGTTATAATAATTCCGGTATTAAGGCATTTAATGACTCGACAGAAGATGAAAACGTTCGGAAAAAATCTACATTCAACGTGAAACAAAATGAGACCATTTTGGGAGCGACTGGGACTGAGAATGTAACACCGTTGCTATTTTACTACAGTCAAGATTATCAGACTTTACCTTTGCACAAACTATTTGGTCCTCCCTACGACCACTACCGGGCGAGGCATTCTTCGATTAAGAAAATACTTCCTTCACCTCACGTCATACAGGACGAACCCCGGTTGAAGAGTTACGTGCTACCTCCATCCGAACCTTCGTTAGGCGTTCACCCTACAACTATAAATTCTTTTGCTACTCAGTCCAATTCGAGACTAACTTCTGAACATTCACAAGCATCTCCCGCAACTTCCATTTATTATTCTAATTTACCTACACCAAAAACACCATCATCGAATATCAAAATATCTTCACCGCCTTACTTTGTAATTCCATTGAAGGGTGATTCCAGAGGCAAACCAGCTTTCATAACAACAACAAAGCCCCATTCTGTATTTGAATCAACTACGAAAAAACCTTTATCTTTTGTCAAGACCTTTTTACCACCCGTTTTCATAAAAACTCCCTACTCATTTGTTTACTCGACTACAGAAATACCAACTATATACCCAGCAACAAATCCTGCACTGGCTAAAACTGGAAAATCCCTTAATACAAATCAAATTGTTAACAACCCAAAGAAATATCTCGAAGATACCAAAAATAGTAAGTACTGAGAATTTTACGTCAGAGATATCGTCTATAATTAAATTTTGTTTAACTAACCTGGTCCGAATTTTACTTTCATTGCTAAATGCGTTAAAATTCACAGAGTTAATGATAAAATGGACCAACCAGTGTGAAGTTCAAAATTTACACAATGAACAATAAACAATGGGGTCACTTTCAAAATTCATTTTCCTTTCATCGAAATGAATGGACAACTTCATTAACCTTTTCACTTCCAACTTATGAAAACCAATGAGCACCCCTCCCAGACACGTTTTTCGAAATTTTAATTCTTCCGTGAAATTTGAAATAAGAGTTAATTCAAGCATAGTGCAACAAGCAGGGGATCTCTGTACACGAATCTATTCGAAGTTGGCGATTAACCCTTTAGTGTTTCAGGTACTTTCCTGGTTGTGAATTATCAATTCATAAACGAATTATTTAAACTTCTTTACACAATTTTGGTTAGAGTTTGGTGATTTTTTTATTTTCGAATTTACAGTGTCCGTATATATGACAACAGACACACTGGGAACTGTATGATAGTCACAGTGAGGAAAAATACTGTCCTCTGTTGTCTCAATGTTGCACAGTATGTCCATACATGTGAACAAGACGTACTTGTTAATATAATAAAAGCAACCAATTATATGTCAGACATTAATAAGTAACAATATGGCAGGTGTAAAATTGTCCAATTACGTAGACCAAAGGTATTAAAGGGTTAGCTAGACGTGACAAAGTAATATTTCAAATACCAGTATCGGTGTTTCTATAAAATACCCGTGATTTCAGTTCATGAAATATAAGCTGTACTGCAGACTTCGCGAGTTGGGCGAAGGATGAAATAAATTGTAACCAAAGTTAAATTCATTTTTACGTACCCTATACAAGTGTCAAAAATAGCCAGAATTTTTACGAACACGTGAAATGAATGGATTTGTACACCAACAGCTGAACGCAATATACTAGATATAAATGTCTATTATATAGGTACTAATAATTTACAAAATATGTTAAAAATAACTAATCTAATTATGTAAAATAAAATTTAAGTTCCTGCAATTCAACTCTTCTCTTTCCTCATATATAAAAATGAAGAATCTCCAACGAGAAGTTATCCCACTTACTACAAAGTCCCTCCAACGTCTTTCACCTGCTTTGGTCGATCGCCTGGAATGTACACGGACACTGAAGCTGGGTGTCAAGTAAGTACAAATGGATGCTGAGGGTTAAATTAACTCTCTCCACTGGGTAATCGAAACTAGTCTTTCGTCTAATTAATAATAATAATAATAATAATAATAATGGCGGTTATTTAACCGAACCTCTAAGACGGTTCGAAGGCCCAGCATATTGAATAATTTGGTTAATTGGCAATTTCTCAGCTGAACGAATCCGTTCTAAAACACAAGGAACAAGTAGCCTGGTTTTAACCAAATGCTTCACCTGATAACGACTGACTAATCAAATTATTTTATAGTGTGTACGAAGTTTGTTTATAATTAACAATCACTACCTTAGATCAGACTTTCCCCTACTCAATTATAGGTAGTTGATCACTGGTTTTAATTCAAAAAGCAAAGGCTGGTGTGTTATAGAATGAAATTTTTTAGTGAATACTTTGCAATGATAAAACGTTTAAGTAAAAAAAAATTCTTAGACGAGCAATAGGTTATCATCATATTAAACTTCAAAGGTTTATAGTTCAAATCGTTAATTGTAACTATTTCAAATTATTATTATTATTGCTGTAAAGTTAAGCAATAAATTAATAATTTCCAAACTGCAATATAGCTTCCAAACTTTAAATACAAAAACAATTACGAGGAATAAGAACCATCATTGGTTGATATGAACCAATCACAGTTGGCTTTTCGAACGTTACGGCCCTGGTATGAGCATGAAAATGGGTGGAGATGCATTTAATACACGCATTACAAGAGAGGTTGACGGTTGACCCGTTAATAAAGTTAACTTATTTAGAGCTTACACACGGCCTAATACTGTTCTCTTCATTCAGGTTTGGCACACTTGCGAGTCTGAATCCCGCCATTACTCCTTCCTGTGCCCGAACGGAACAGTCTTCAATCAACAGCTATTAACTTGCGACTGGTGGTACAACGTGGAATGCAATTCTAATGAAACTTCGTCCGGGGATCGGGATATTATCAAGTTACCGTCGAGAGAGACTGAGAGAAGCAAAGAAATTCAGAAACCTGAACGGAGATTTAAAGCTATGAATCAGTTTCCAAAGGCTCCAGTGAACCAATACTTGCAGACATCAAGAGAAAATGCTAAGATCAACGACCCAGTGAACGTACGTGATGGTCATTTGAAAGGAAGTTCGTCGCACGAATTTGGCATTTCCTACACTAAAAAACGTCCTACTCCTAAAACTGCCTCCCCAACGACATATGCCCCTGCAACCTACCCTCAGTTCCTTCCACACCCTCCCCGAGTAGATTCTGTTCCGTTCGTGGGGAACACTCAACCAAGGTTCACTCTCCGGAAGGATAGAAATTAAGTACAAACAAACAAAACCGTTAAATTCGACGTGCAAAGTTAAGGAGAAAAGACGTCAGAGAAAGCAGAATGACGCAGGAAGTAGTAAAGAAGAAACACGACACGTCTTTCGTCAGTACAGTATTTAACCAAATAGGAATTGATAAAAATTCAGCAACACTTGTTTCAGTATTATTGGAATTGGTAAATTATAAAATTAACATTTCAACACCCGATGCAAATAGAACTTCAATAAAGAACCGATGAGATGCCATACAAGCAGAGTTTCGCAGCTTTCATCCTTAAGGACAGTCCTTCAAAGAAAGTGAAATACTATCTAAAGTTAAGATGCCAATTTTTTTTAAAAGGCCAATTTTTAACATCAAATTCTCAATAATTAAATTATGGACAAATAATTAAAATTTCACGCATGCTTTTTTTAGGGTTTTAGCAACACACTTGAGGTTACTTAACATATTCAAACCGAAAATAATGACTAGTTTTTACCTTTCTCCTTATAAAGTTGCATTTCATAGAATAAACATTTTTTAAAGTAAACTTGCTTAGTTTTTAAGAAAACTTTGTTAATGATATGTAACCAAGTTTATACAAATTTAGTATTAAATGAAAACAAGGTTTATTTATAAATTTATTAAAGCTTTATAACAGAAAAATAGAAAATAGTAATTTTATATTTTAAAAATTACAATAAAAATTTTATTGAGAGGATATTTTTTATTCTCAAATACAAAAAAGACTGAAAAATTGTCTAAAAATATTTACAAAACCGACATTAAAATTCATGACTATAAAAATGATATACTAAAAAATCTTTAAAAGTTTGCACAATATATATAAAAAAAAGTTCTCGTCATCAGATGCACGCTTTATAAAATGAATTAAACTTTTGGTTTTTCTAAGAGTAATAAATGCTTTCCTGTTCTTAATGACGTTCGCTATAAATTTCTGTATTTAATAGGTACATCTTAGCCTCTTGATTTCTTCTCGGAGTCTTTCATTTTCAGCGAGCAATTCTTCATTAATGGAAGCTTCTTTCACAAATTCTTTCATTTCTTTCTGCAAATAATGAATGAAAATTATACCAAAAAAAATTCGTCTAAACAAAAGAAAATAATGGTAGTTAAAAAAAGACCTCTTGTGAATCCAAAGTCAGGAACAAATTCAACATGATAACCAAAAGAATTAATTTTACACTTATTAAACCCTACACGCTATGATGGTATAAGACATGGACTACTACTGAATCAAGGGAGTCAAGTTTTAATGCCATTTAGATTTTAGTAACAGCATTGGATTCCGAGTTCGATCGTTTATCAGTGAGCACCTACTACCACTATCACGAAACTAAAATATATGGCACACAAGAAGAGCTTTCATACCTTAATTTCAGTCAATACAAATACTGTATTCAACTCAGTTTGCAATATAACAAAATATTTCATACACAAATTTTAATAAAAGACAAAGGTCATCACAAGGTCATCACAGTGGGTTTATCGACCGAACACAAATATTACTATTACAGTTATGTAATAAAGCTTTCAAAATACGCAGTACACTGTCAGATCTCCAAACTTACACTTAGAAATGAAAATAATTCATTCTATGTACACAAATTTACTTTAACTGCAAAAAAAATAAAATGTATCTTCAGAAAAAAGTGACTAGAAATTACAAATGTTTTCCAAATATGCAATAATTGGAATTTGAGGTACTTTTCATGAAAGTTAAGTTAACAACGACAACAACAAAAATATCAAATAGTTCACTTCAACCTTGGGTCCGGGGGAAAAAAAAAAAAACACACGGAACTGTAAGTACTCAATTTTGAAGGTGGAAGTTCGGCAACTGCACCCTCAATTTAGCTATCTATCCCCGACTGCCAACCCTGAATACTCAAAATAAAAAATGAATGAAATATGGCTTAAACGCAAATAAACTATCACTAAAAGACTTCTGGTCTGAAGGACAAAATATACGCGACTGAAATCTCTTTCACTCACCTTCATCTTAAAGAAATGCTTCAACATTGTGTAATGCATATGCATAAATTTCTTATTCATATGAAATTGATGCCTTTCTAGAGCGTCCGATACGCAGCTTCGAATCAACTCCAGATTCATCTTACTCAGGTCGTTTGAAAGTGGTTTTGCTTCAATGAAGTAAAAAAAATACGTTATATAGATGAAATAAAAACAGTTAATACGACAATACTATATGAATGATACATACATAGTGCACGAAGGAAAACTTGTTGACAAAACTGCAGATAGTACGAGTGAACTTTATCCAATTCTTAAAATTTTTCAAACGTCCATTTCCCTTGGCCACTTGCGTATATATATCAGGTTATCCCATAAGTAATGTTTTTTTTTTGCAATGCTAAACTGGCGTCGTGTTTGTACGTTTCTGTGCATATTTTGTGGAAAACTCGAATTTTTATGTATTTAGACATGTTACTTCTCAGTCTAAGAAGTTTCATCGCGTTAACAATCTTCGTTTATTTCACCCTTACGCATAAGATGGAGGTGTCAAAGGAACACATTAAGCATATAATGCTTTATGAATTTAGAAAAGGAAATAACGCGACTGCAGCCGCAAAAAATATTCGGGATATTTATGGGAAGGAAGCTTTAAATGTAAGGAAATGTCAAAGATGGTTCCAGAAGTTTAGGTCTGGTAACTATGGCTTAACTGATGAAGCGCGCTCGGGCCGACCTGTTTAATTCAATGATGACCTTCTGATGCTACACTTGAAGAAAATCCTGCTGTAACTGTTGAAGAACTTGCCCAGCGACTAAATTCCACCGGTTCCACAGTTCATCGCCACTTTCAACGACTGGGAAGTGTCGAAACTTGGGAAGTGGGTTCCCCATACGTTGTCATCAGACAACTGATGAGATCGTGTGAACATTTGCTCTTCATTGCATTCTCGGCAACTTCAAGCAGTTTCTGAATCGACTCATTACTGGGAATGAAAAATGGGTGCTTTATCACAATGTTAAGCGTAATCGCCAGTAGGTTAGTGCTGGGGAATCTGCTACACCACAGGAAAGAGGATATCTCCACCCCAGGAAGGCTTTGCTGTGCGTTTGGTGGGATATTTAAGGAGTGGTTTATTTTGAACTGTTGCAGCCCAATCAAACCATTACAGCGGAAGTCGACTGTCAGCAACTTCAAAGATTGAGCGCTCCATTGCAAACAAAACGTCCTTCTTTGGCCAATCGCAAGGGTGTTGTGTTTCAACAGGAGAACGCGCGTCCTCATACTGCTCGAAGAATCACCACTGTCAAAATTGAACAGCTTGGTTGGCAAAAAATTCCACATCCTCCGTATTCACCAGACCTTGCACCATCAGAAGTCTTGAAAACTATCATGACGGGAAGGAACTTTAAAGTTTCGAGGCTATTAACATTGCTCTCTCCGAGTTGTTTGCTACTAAACTGAAGGAATTTTATCAACATGGAATTGAAATGCTTGTAGAGAAGTGGCAGAGTCAGAGAAAGTGAAGGAAAATATATAATTAAAATTTATTTTGATGTAGTTATATTTTAATTTGGAAATAAAGGTGTAAAAAACGACACTACTTATGAGATGACCTGATACTATATTTCTAGAAACGATTTATTTAAAAACTCAAATTTTATTAAAGTACGTGTGAAGAAAAAAATATTTATGGTGTCGATGCATTGCAGCGTAATAAGTGTAATTAAGCTCTATCATTCTGATGACATTTTCTGGCCGAGGTAAGCAATTTTGATAAACTCCAAACCTGACCCTAATTTAAAGCCACTTTAAATCTTATATCTGCCCAGTTAAATTATTTTCCTGAACAATTCCTCGTCTCAATCCATCCCACAGTAATTCCCATCAAATTCTAAATCCAAATCATGATTATGGAGTGGAATTAGATTGGAAGCGGGGGTTCAATCACAGATACGTCCTCCCAGAAACCTAGTAGTGTTTACTTCGCCTCAAAGTAGTAAGGAAACAAAACAGCAACCTTCAGTCTTATTTACACGCTGTCTACTTAAATTGTTATTTTAAAAATAAATAAAGGTTTTCTAAAACAAACAAAAACTTTCCAGACATCCTAGTATATGATTCATAATTAATTTTTTTTACCAAACAAACTTTAGAGTCTGCATTTTATACGGTATTATCTATTACACTTGAAATTAATTTCAAAATCTTTGAAGACCTCAGCCCTAGCAATTCTGAATTGCAAAGCAGTAAATATGATCACATTAAATTAAATTAAAAAAACACTGAATTTTGCTTTCTACCCGTCTTAAAAATTTAATAATTTGCCCTCTAATTACATTCATGAATGGCAGGTGAAATGTTCGATATAGTTTTTGATATAGTTTACTTAGTAAAAAAGCCGTACTATAAAGTCTCCATTAGCTCACAAAACTAAGGAAGTTTCTCACATTAATTGTACGCAAAATGTTATTCTGAACTAGTAGTTTTTCTCAAACAAATTATAAATATAAACCGCTTTAACAACTGCATACGATAAAAAGGCCCGCAATCCTTTTCTTCATAATGACAGTGATACTAACGTTAAACTCTGCTCTACTACGGTGGTCCGCGCCTGAGTTTCAGGGGTCCGAAGAAGACACGGGGTATATTCTAATTCACACAAAATTAGAATATACATATTATTTTCGCTAAGGGGGGGTTGTCAAAAATAATCCATATTCTTCTATGGGTCCACGAGTGAGAAAGTTTGAGAACCACTGCTCTACTACATACTACATACTACATTCGTTTGAAAACTATTTTATGGAGTTTCTCGAAAGACGGAACTTTTAATTTAGTTATACTATACTTACAATTATCAGCGCTTTTCTGCAGTTTAGTTGAATCCGAGTGTTCTGCATTGTAATGGGTCAAACTTTCTTGAGCATTAACTTCGTTCACTGGAAATGCAATTTCAAAAGCTCGACCCGCCGCACTATCTTTGCGTCCGGCAGATAAATTCTTCTTCTCTGAACCACCACCACCACTTCCGTTTGATCTGTCTACAAAAGGCAAGTTCGTCTCGACCCCTTTCAATTCACAGTTTCCCGTCTTTGATATCTGAGATTTGTTTAGTTTAAAACTACGACTATTTTCAACCTGGGTCGACTCTGAAGCTTTTTCAGAATCTATTTGACCACTCTCTGGATCTGTTCCAGTCGCGTTTTTATCGTCGGCTGAGCTCGATTTTAATCGCGATTCCATCAATTTTCCTTCACCTTTTAACAGATCTTTCTTCACTCTTTCAACGCTGGTCGGTCTTCCTCTTCTCATAGATACATGTTCCGTCGTTTCGGTTTTAGACTTTCTTTCACCTTCGCTTTTTTCTCCTGTTAAGATCGATTCGGTGATATCAGTTTTGGATTCCAAAGTTCCGGATTTGGGGTCGCTTTTGACGGGAGAAAGAAATTCATCTGGGAACGAAAAAAATTTAATTATCGAAATTAAACATTAGCCGGTCGCATCGAGATTACACAGTGAAAGGGCACGGGTTCTATTTACACCGCAGCGGATGGAGTTAGTCCGGCTACCTACTCCGTGATTAGCCAGGCTCAACTGACTCTCGAGTTCACGCAACCCCACACCCTCCTTTCGCGTGGGGAAGTGGGGGTTCCGGATGTTACCCGTTATTCATTACGAGACGAGCTTGGCAATATGCAGATGCTCGCCAACAAATGTATTTACTTCATAAACTGTCCGATCCGTTCTCTATTTAATACGATAACTTTAGCTTTTTAACCTCAAAGTAAACTAGGATAAAAGTATCCGGAGTTCAGTCCAGACTTGACCTTGGTGTGATGGACTCAATTAATTTTTACATTACCAATAATTTGAGGAACGTCCTTTCTTTCTCTGACGTCATATTCAACAGACTCGTCGTGATAATCTTCCGAGTTGGATCTCGTTGACAGAGCTTTGAACGGAGGAGATATGTTTAATCTAGAAGTGTGAAGCGGAGAAAGGAGCCCTGGAATACATAAATAAATGTAAAGACTGAAATAAATCAAATGTCTACGCTTACATATTAGTTGTCACGCTGTCTTTATAAAATGAAGAAAATTCCACGTATACAAATATTTTAGGTGAAAAAATAAAAAAAACTTAAAAATATGGCTTATATACGTATGTTGTAGCTGAAGCAGTTTTTTTCAAAATAGGTGCTGATTTATCAGGTCATCTCATAAGTAATGTCGTTTTTTACGATAGATTAAGTTTAAACTAGTCCTACTCGGTTTAAGCATAAATTTTCCGACGGTTATATCTAAGAGGAGATCTATCGTGTTTCGCTACATACTTTACAGACCTTGACCAGTGAAGACGTGTTTTGCTTTATGTGAACCCCTCATAAACATGGAGGTATCAGAAGAGCATATCAGGCATATGATGCGTTACAGTTCAAAAAAGGGAATAGTGCTACTGAAACAACGCGAAACATTCAGGAAGTTTATGGCAACGATATTCTGCATGTGAGGAAATGTCAAAGATGGTTTCAAAAGTTTAGGAATGGTGACTGCTGTTTGACAGATGCAGCACGCTCTGGACGTCCTGCTGTTAGCCGCACTTGAAGAAAACTGTTCAACAACTGTCGAAGAATTGGCCCAGAAACTCAATTCATCCCCGTCCACCATCCATCCATCAACATTTGCAACAACTCGGGAAAGTGCCTAAGTTAGGAAAATGGGTGCCACATGAATTGTCGGTCGACAATCTGAGGGTGCGGGTAAACATTAGCATAGCTCTTCATTCCCGTGAACTTCAAGATCAGTTTTTGCACCGTTTAGTGACTGGTATGAAAAGTGGATACTGTACCAGAATGTTAATCGCCGTCGACAGTGGGTTTGTGCCGGAGAACCAGCGACACCACAGCCAAAACCAAATCTTCACCCTCGGAAGGTGTTGCTTAGTGTTTGGTGGGGTAAAGGTGGTGTAATACACTTTGAAGCCTTACCACACAACCAAACAATCACCGCTCAAGTCTACTGTCAACAACTGGATCGATTGAACACTGCACTAAAAAGAGAGACCTTCTTTGGTTAATCGGAAAGGAATCGTGTTCCACCACGACAACGCACGTCCTCATACCGCTCGGATCACTTCTGCAAAAATTGAGGAGCTTGGGTGGGAAAAACTTCCACATCCTCCAGACCTTGCGCCTTCAGATTATCATCTCTTCAGAAGTCTGCAAAACTATCTTGACGAGAAACTATACTTCTTTAGATGACCTGCACACCAGTCTTTGTACGTTTTTTGCCTCAAAACCGCCTGAATTTTATAAACATGGCATTGAAAAGCGTGTAGAACGTTGGCAGAGTGTCATTGATTCCGATGGAAAATATATACTAGATTAAAAAGTTTCAGTCGAGTTTTTTTTTTGTCCTTCAAATTCCGATCTAAAAAACGACACTACTTACGGGATGACCTGATACACGTGTCTAAAAACATTTCCATCTAAAAGCAATAAATTCTAGCAATATTAATAAATACTTGCTATCTTTTTGATGCGCTTTTAACTATCTTACTGTAACAATTTAACCAGAAACCTGTGGCCACTTATACCCAGTAAAATTAATGGCGGTAAAAATTCTTCTATTCTTTTGTTGTATGAAAATTTCCTTTTTTTACACAGCAATACAGTGGTTATCATCAAAAAATATCACTGTACACTTTAAATATTTTATGATTTGCCAGGAAGTACATATAAATGCGTTACTTTTACCAAGTGTCTTTAATTTCAAATGAACAGTTCTCACAAATTTCAGTCAGGATCAATTTTTTTTGTACGCTCAGTAAATTTCCTATAATTACAGTACAGTATATTGTTCGTTAAGTTCAATTTAACAGAGACAGTTATCTGAAGAGGTAAATGTGAAACTTAAAAGTGTATGGAATAAACCATGAAGAGCCACGGATAAAAAAGTGAATGTAGTGGCTCTCTCCAGACACAATCTGAATTATTTAATAATAGTGTTTTTCCTTCCTATTTCGTCTCTCACCTTCTACCACTGTCGATTTAATGATGGACTGTCTCTCTGGACTTTTTGAGGATTGGCAGGGACTTTTATTTTCTTTATCGATGGGGGACAAAATTCCAATGTTATCATACCCGCACGAGTCTCTCTTAGATGTTCTTGGAGTTTTGGAGAAGTTCTTCAGCAGTGGAGTATTCTGAATTTTTTTTTTTTTTTTTAGGTTTTACAATGCGATACATTACAAAAAAAAAAAAAAGAAGCCTAAAATTTAAAATAATTAAGACTTGTATTTACATCCAATCAACAGCGGGCTTTCAATATAGGTAAACAATCACTAACAATCTTGGTTCAGTATCTCTACGAGTGCTTTACTCAGTCTTTGGCAATGCAAAAGTTTTACAATATTCTAGAAAGTACTTTCAATCGTTTAAACTTTTTAAAGGTCTCACGGAATTTTATATTGAGCAGGATCAAGGCTAAGTAAGCCAAAACCCACGTTCACCTAGGCCTGCTAAATGTTTGGGGGTAGGTTTATACTACTTGCTATGCTAGGTTTCTAAAAATGTAGTATTCTATAAACTGGCACTTCAAGCTAATGACAAGTTGTCCTTTACACACTGCTGGAAATACTTCAATTTGTGATTACTGTTCAACCAAAACTCGACTGCACTAACTTACCTTAGGAGCCACTCTCTCCTCTTGTCTAATTTGTACTTTTAAGGGGGAAAGTAACTCTAATGATGGAGAATACGATTTTCCACTCTTTAAGCCTTCCGTATCCGTCTTCGTTAATGGCCTAAAGAGAAAATACAAGAAATGGCGAAAGTTGTAAAAGAACGAAACCAACAATCAAAACGTGCAAAATACATACATAATAAACTTGGTTCGTCCAAATTGACTTAAAACATTACTTCTTTGCATCGATGACGACAACAAAATTCTTAATTGACAGAGAGCTTTAATCTTTATTTTAATTTTTAAGATAATTCCGCGTGTAATAAATCCGGTTATATGTAGGATAAATGCATTTTGTGCTCACTCAATTTAGACAAATTTATAACCAGCTAATTAAAAGTACATTAGGAAAATTAGCATGCACGCATACAATCAAAATTGAAGTTTTTTTTGTAAAGAAAATAAAGAAATGAAAGTGTCCGGTACAGTATGACAATATTAACTTGGAAACTGAACTCTGAACGTTAAAGTTCCAGGCTGAATAACCAACACCTATTCAGGTTCAATTGGGCCGACCACCTATTCTGATGTTCGGACTCGGGTGACTATCGGAATTCACGCCACCCGGCGAGAGGAAGGAGGGATTTCGGATATTAGCCATTTTTTTTTTTCAAGGTGTTCATATCAATAAAAAAAAACGCAAAAAAACGCGTAGTATTAGAAATAAATTAAATTAATTTGAGGCTATAATTTATTCCGGCAACTATGATATAGTTGCTATCACTGAAACTTGGTTAAATACCGTGACTCGGGACTTGTTAGGGGAACTTGATATACCGGGTTTTAAACTCTTTACTAATGATAGGTTACATAGGTTTGGTGGAAGCGTTTTGCTGTACATTCGTAATTCCCTTAGGGTTATCGAGGTTAAGTTAGATTTTCCGGCAGCAATTAATGCGATATGTGTTGAAGTTAGGGCGCGTAGTATTAGTTTTAATTTTGTTGTTTATAGACCTCCCGTTAAACCCCTCTATACAGATACTAGATTTTACTCACTTCTTGGTAATTTTATTGACAATCGGAATAGTATAATTGTCGGAGACTTTAACTGCCCTAATGTTAATTACGAGACTTTTACTGGTAATGAGGAGGGTTTGAGATTGGTTGAGTTTATGGAAGATAATATTTTAGATTTGGTGATGACGAACGGCGAGAATATAGTCGAAGGTTTAGAAGTAGGCGAGAGTTTAGGATGTAGTGATCATCAAATTCTTAGGTTTAAGTTATTGATAGAAAACACTCAGGATAGTAACGTCATAGAAGTCCCTGATTTTCGTAGGGCTAATTTTGATAGTTTTGCGGATAGGATGAGAGTAGTGGACTGGGATAACTTATTTATGGGTAATGACACAAATTTGCATTGGGTGGCGTTTAAAGAAAGTTTTAGGAATATTGAAAGGGAGTTTATTCCTCGTAGGCCCAAGCGCGCTAGAAATCGTGGTAGGCCGAAGTGGTGGACTAGGGAAATAGGCGAGTTCATAAACGAGCGTAATAGAGCGTATAGACTTAATAAGCGCAATGGCATGGCAGCTAACTTTAATAGATATATCGAGCTTAGACGTCAGGTTAAAAGATCAGTTAGGAATGCCAAGCGTAATTTAGAGATACTTATAGCTGCGGATAGTAAACATAATCCAAAAAAGTTTTTTGAATACGTTAATAATCGTAAGCCGGTAAAAGATAACATAGGCCCTCCAGTGGATGTTAATGGCGCTTTGGCTTCTGACGCTCAGGCGATGGCGGGTATTTTCAATAACTTTTTTGCGACAGTTTTTACCGTAGAAGACGTAAATAATGTCCCCGACGTGGACGATATCGTTCCATTTAGTAGCGAGACTATTTTGGATGAAATAACTGTTTACGAGGCTGAGATTGCGCATTATATCAATAGGATAAAAGTTAGCAAGGCTCCAGGCCCTGACGCTTTTTATCCCAGACAATTGAAAGATTTGAAAGACGTTATCGTTGGCCCCTTAACGAAGATTTTTAATCAGTCACTCGAAACGGGGATTATTCCTGAAGACTTCAAATTAGCTAACGTCACGCCTATTTTTAAAAAAGGCGACCGCGCAATATCTAGCAATTATAGGCCCATTAGCTTAACGTCAATTGTCGGTAAACTTTTGGAATCCGTAGTTAGGGATCGTATCATCGATCACTTAGAAAGTAGAGATTTGATTAATAGTAGTCAGCATGGGTTTCGACGCCATAGGTCTTGTTTAACTAATTTGTTAGAATTTTATAACGAAATAGTGCGCGAATACGATAGGCATAGAGCAGCTGACGTTATTTATTTAGATTTTAAAAAGGCGTTCGATACAGTTCCGCATAGGAGACTAATTGCGAAGGTCAAAGCGTACGGTATACGCGGTCAGGTAGCTAACTGGTTAAAAGAATGGCTTCGTGCTAGGAGTCAGAGTGTCGTAGTTAATGGTAGTGAATCGGGGTGGTTAGATGTAGGTAGCGGTGTCCCATAGGGTTCAGTGTTAGGCCCATTGCTATTCGTAATTTACATTAACGACATAGATGTAGGATTGACTAGTAACGTGTCAAAATTCGCGGACGATACTAAAATAGGCGGTAAGGTTGTTAACGAGGACGGTAGTAATAGGCTCCAAGACGATGTAAATAGGATTATGGAGTGGACAGATAAGTGGCAGATGCAATTTAACGTAGACAAATGTAAAGTTTTGCATATAGGTTCTCGTAACAATAATTACACGTACATGATGGATGATAGGGAGTTAGCGAGCGTTGACGAGGAAGTAGATTTAGGCGTACGCGTATCTAAGGATTTAAAGGTTAGGAACCAGTGCCTGGAGTCTTGCGCAAAAGCTAATAGGATGTTAGGCTTCATAGCGCGTAATTTCGAATTTAAGTCGAAGGATATTATATTGCCCCTTTACAAGTCCCTAGTCAGGCCTCATTTAGAATATGCAGTTCAGTTTTGGTGCCCATACTTGCGTCAGGATATTGATAGGTTAGAAAGGGTTCAACGTCGTGCCACGAAACTAATTCCGGCATTCCGCAACAAGCCTTATGAAGATAGGATTAAAGAGTTAGACCTATATTCACTCGAAACTAGGAGATTAAGGGGGGAGCTTATTGAAGTTTTCAAAATCGTTAATAACATCGATAATGTAAATTTTGACAAATTGTTCACTTTCGATAATAGTAATACTCGTAATAACGGATTTAAGTTGGCACGCGTTTCATTACTAATATCGCTAAAAAACTTCTTTACGTTTAAAGTAATTGATAAATGGAATAATCTTCCCGCGTCAGTCGTTCATTCTACCAGCGTTAATATGTTTAAGAACCGTTTAGATAGGCATTTTAAAAAATATTAACGTTGTTTAAAATAAAAAAACAATTAGTCACAGGAGCTCTGGGGGTGGTGGTCGAGGATGAGTCTGTGATTAATGCCAGCTTGTGACATGCCAGCAAAAAAAATAAAAAATAAAAAAAAATAAAAATATTAGACTAACATGAACATAGATGTAGCTCGTAGAGTAAACTAACCCACTTTTTGTTTAACTTTACCTACTTCTTTTTTTCTTATCCTCTCCTTACTCTGCATGTCTGTAACTCTCTTTCTTGCATGTTTGTAGTTTGCATGGTATGACTGTGAGTTAAGACTGTGTTTGCATGGTTTGTAAGCGTTCTTATTTTACTTCTTTTCATCTTTCACCTCTCCTATTTTCTCCGACTATTTTTCTGACTTGTCGGCAGTGGCCGGGGGATGATGATGGCGAGTCTTTTTTCTTTTTCTGAATGAATGTTAACCCACGAGTGATAGGTGTTCCTCCTTACTTAACCCCTTACTCTCTTCTCTTCTCTTAACCCCCTACTATTTCCTTCCTCTCGGGCTAACCTTAGAGTGGATCTTAGGGTCTTTGTTAGCCTTAACTTCTGTAGATCTGTAGATCTTTCAAAACAGCCACGTTTTGGGCTAACCTTAGAGTGGATCTTAGGGTCTTTGTTAGCCTTAACTTCTGTAGATCTGTAGATCTTTCAAAACAGCCACGTTTTAAGTTGAATCTCCTACCGAATGTAACGATACAAAATTCCAATTTCCTACAATACAGAGATCTGATATAACATTACCTCATCTGGTCTTCTTATTCAACCAATGAAGCAGCGTTGACATTCAACACTGCAGGAATGTAACACTGTAATAACCTTAATCCCTGGATATATACAGAGAATATACTTTAACCTACTTCATTATTGGTAGACCTTAGCTATATTTTTATTCTTCGAAACCTTACGCACTAATTAAGACTCGTTACCATACAATACCTCTCCACAAAGTAAAATTCCTAATTGCAGAGCCGCGAAAATGTAGATGTGGTACTCCAAAATATTCATCTATTTTGAACTAAAGGGATGGACCTACTCTGAACTCAAATAAATTTCTTTACAGAATGTGTTCACAGTGTGATCATAATTTTTTTTTTTAACTTACCTTGCCTTCTCTTGATTTTCTGGAACACTAATTTTGTCTACATGAACCACACTCCTGGAACTTGCTTTTGACGTTTTCACACCCTGTCAGGGATGAAAAATGTTAAGTATCAAGAACAAAAGAAAATTAAGATTCGTCCATGTTTTAACAGAGAATCGTAATTTTCAATTAAACTTCACAAACAAGCTTCATATTTCCGCTTCAGAACTTACGTTTAAATGTTTTTATGGTTTAAATATCTACAGATCTACAAAGACCCTAAGATCCACTCTAAGGTTAGCCCGAGAGAAAGAAGAGAGTAGGGGGTTAAACGAAGAGAATAAGGGGTTAAGTAAAAGCAAAACCTATCATTCGTGGGTTAACATTCATTCAGAAAAAGAGAGAGAAAGACTCACCATTATCATCCGCCGGCCACTGCCGACAAGTCGGAAAAATAGTCAAAGAGAATAGGAAAGGGGTGAAAGATGAAAAGAGGTAAAATAAGAACGCTTAGAAACCATGCAAAGTGGGTTAGTTTACGCTACGAGCTACATCTAAGTTCGTGTTAGTCTAATTTTTTTTTTATATATATAATTTTATTGCTTGCATATCACACGCTGGCATTAATCGTCAACAGACTCAAACCTCGACCATTACCCCCAGAGCTCCTGTTGCTAATTGTTTAATTATTTTAAACGACGTTAATATTTTTAAAATGCCTATCTAAACGGTTTTCAAACATATTAACGCTGGTAGACTTCACGACGGACGCGAGAAGACTATTCCATTTATCAATTACTTTAAACATAAAAACGTTTTGAGCGATGTTAGTAATGAAACGTCTGCTACGTAATTTAAATCCGTTAATACGAGTATTGCTATTATCGAAAATGAACAATATCAAAATTTACGTTATCGATTTTATTAACGATTTTGAAAACTTCAATAAACTCCGCCCTTAATCTCTTAGTTTCGAGTGAATGCAAGTCTGACTCTTTAATTCTATCTTCGTAAGACCTGTTGCGTAGTGACGGAATTAGTTTCGTGGCGCGTCGCTGAACACTTTCTAACCTATCAATATCCTGACGCAAATATGGGCACCAAAACTGAACGGCATATTCTAAGTGAGGCCTGACTAGGGACTCGTAAAGGAGCAATATAATATTCTTCGATTTAAATTCGAAATTACGCGCTATGAAGCCTAACATCCTGTTAGCTTTTGCGAAAGACTCCACGCACTGGTTCCTAACTTTTAAATCCTTAGATAGGCGTACGCCTACATCTACTTCCTCGTCAACGATCGCTAACTGTCTATCATCCATCGTGTACGTGTAATTGTTGTTACGAGAACTTATATGCAAAACTTTACATTTGTCTACGTTAAATTGCATCTGCCACTTATCCGTCCACCCCATAATCCTATTTACATCGTCTTGGAGCCTATTTCTATCGTCCACGTTAACAACTTTACCGCCTATTTTAGTATCGTCCGCGAATTTTGCCACGTTACTGGTGAAGCCTACATCTATGTCGTTAATATAGATTAGAATAGCAATGGGCCTAACACTGAACCCTGAGGGACACTGCTACCTACATGCTACATCCAACCACCCTGATTCACTACCATTAACAACGACCCTCTGTTTCCTGGCACGAAGCCATTCCTCTAACCAGTTAGCTACCTGACCGCGTATACCGTGCGCTTTAACCTTCGCGACTAATCTTCTATGCGGAACTATATCGAACGCTTTTTTAAAGTCTAAATAAATAACTTCAGCCGCTCTATGCCTATCGTATTCGCGCACTACTTCGTTATAAAACTCTATTCCAAAAGTTTACCGACAATTGACGTTAAGTTAATAGGCCTATAATTGCTAGCTACTGTGCGGTCGCCTTTTTTAAAAATGGGCGTAACGTTAGCTAATTTGAAGTCTTCAGGAATAATCCCCACTTCCAGTGACTTAATAAAAGTTTTTGTTAAGGGGGCTGCGATAAAGTCTTTCAAATCTTTAATGGTACATTAAAAAGGCCTAAGTTTTTGGAAGAAAGGTAACAGTCAGGTAACTTATTTTTGCGCGATGTGAAAGTGTGTGTGGCCCTAAGTGTCACCTTCAGCCCAAGCATTAACAGGGTAAGTGGCCAACTCAAGAACTCAACCTAGGAGCCAGCAGCGGGGGCGAACTAGTCTCATCGCTCAAAATCTGCCACCGTAACCACTGAGCTACCCGGCGCCCTGTTAGGAACAACCTCCAACAAATTTAAATAGACTCTGTTCTCCCAAAATAAAAATATATTACTAGAATAGAATTATTAATAAACAAGCTAAAAGAATTAAATTCTTTGAACTTGAGAACAAGTATCAAAAGAACTTACTTCACTCTTTCCTTGAGGTTTAATCTTAAGATCGAGAACAGGTCCTTCGTAAGCTGAAAGAGTGAAGAGGGGAGCGTTCAAGATCCTTAAATCGAAAATGAAAATCTGCCCCGTCATCGATCCTAAAGCCACGCATTGGCCATTGTTCAAGAAGCAAACGCTCGTCAAAGGCGATGAGACTTGGTGAGTCATCACGATACTGAAAGATTAAAGGAGACTCGCTCTACTGATTAATTACTTTGCTAAAACCAGGAAAATGAAAAATGAATAATTCCTTCAGTATTACAAATTATTAGATTCTTCATATTGCTGAATGATTAAAATGTGACTGGTTACCAAGAAAAAGCCAAAGAAACAACAAAATAAACTACAAATCAGAAGAATGACTAAATTAGTGGCTTTTCTAAAACCGTTAAAACGGGTAAGCCGACCCAGTTTGAGCACAAGTTTCACTCACACACACACACACACACACACACACTACATAAAAAGAAATCCTTAAAAAAATGAATGTTGTAGATTAGATTTAGTTGTTTAATATTCATTCTATCCTTTACTTTCCGGTCTTCTAATGCGTAAGGGCTACGTCGTGGCCAATGTCGTAACACCGCTTCCCGGAGATCAGCGAAGTTAAGCGACATTGGGTCTGGGTAGTAGATGGATGGGAGACCGTCCTCAGCGACCAGATTATGTAGCAACCCGTGGTTCGGATCCCATGTAAAACTGTAGGTCCCCTTCGTCATATGACCTTAGATGTTGCGGAGGTGGTTAAACAACCCCAATAAAAAAATCTAATGCGTAAATGAGTGCACGAGATATGTGTACGCATGGTGTGAATGAACTCTGAAGCCATTTTCTTCACTATACTTTTTTCTACAAATCATTTTTCACCGCTATTTTCTGTCAGTAGTAGCTGGCGGAGGAGGGAGAGAGGCTTATCTGCTGTATACTACTACTACTATATGAAAACTTTACACGTATATAAGTGTAAGCATGGTGTAAGTTTTCAGTATTCTTTATTTTTCACTTGCTGTTTCTATTTTTTCTACTTCCTTCTTGAACTAACCTAGAGTAGATCTTAGGGTCTTTGTTAGCCTGAAACTTTGTAACACACACACACACATAATAAAAATTCATTTTTTTTTTTAAATTACACATCAATACTAAATATAAAAATAGGAAATTGAGTAAAGACAAGCGACTGCATGGTGGAACGTTGTGGGGGGAAAAAAAAAGTGAAAATATTACAAACGCAGATATAGGATGTAATCCATTTGTAAAAAAAATTGCAAGAATGTTCAACGAGTGGTAGAACGAGATAAAAATAGTGGATGAAAACTTGGGAATATCCGAAGTTGGTCGATATTCTGCTATTCAGAAAGTAAGCTTTGCTTTTCAAAACCCAATAAAATGACCAAAACTTCCTATCGACTTACCTCTTACAATTAGCGTTGTAACTGACGAACTTTTTATCATAACCCACAGTGACCATTAAGAGTTCATTGATGGGCGAGAAGGCAAGAGCGGATGCGGGAGCCGTGTGGGGTTGTGAAAATTCTTTCAAGACTCTAGTTGCATTCGTATCCATTAAAGCTACTCCCCCATTCTCAGCACACACACCAACCAGAGAGCGACTAAGGGAACTATACCGAATATCCATCACTTTAGTCTGACAACAAATAATGGTTAATGTCATACTTCATCCTTAAATGCAAAGGAATTTAAAATTTAGTACGGCGAAACCTGCTAATTGATAATAACTAACATAACACTGAATAAAAGAAAAAATTACAAACTACAACTGCGTATGAGAGCGATCTTTTCATTGAAAAAGGTATTAATTCATCAACACCGCTATTATTTTGCATTTGCAAATACAGTAGTTCCTATTCTTCCGATATTTGGGAAATTCTTTTATTTACAATGCTTATCAGATTTTGGCTTGTCTACTTATTTTACCATGTGGACTGGAAACTTTACTGCTACTCTAAGTCAACTCTTTAATGACTAGCAAAGGCTTCTCTAATATGTTCAATTTGGTGAAGTAATGAATGATGTACATATGATATTGGATCGAGTTACTACTATTAATTACCAATTACTGATAAGATATTCATCAAGTCTAAAGATTACACTTGACCAAATAAACCTATTTTACATTTTAACAGGGTGAAAAAGTGCTTGAACTGATAGCTGCAAACACTCAATCGAATTATAAACAAAGGTCATTATGAAGTCACCAGTCACTAAAAATAAGGTAAGATAAAAGCAAGATGGGTTTACCCACCGAACGTATACATTACAATTATGGGTAACAAAGCTTTCACAATACGCAATAAATAGTCATCCCCAAACTTACACTTAGAGGTTGGGTTGAGGGTGGGGGAAAAAAAATAAAAAATAAAAATAAATAAATATATATATATATATATATATATATATATATATATATATATATATATATATACGGTATATATATATAATATATATATATATATACACACACACACACACACACACATATATATATAGGGTGAACCAAATGTAGGTGGACAGTAAATGATAACGTTATTTTGAGAATACATATTTAATTTTTTGTATACTATAATACAAAATAAAATTTAAATAAATTTAGTTATAATATTTAATATAATAAAACACAAGCACCATAGTTATAATGAAACCATAGTTATAATATAATATAACACAAACCGTATTCAACCTACTGTCCACCTACTTTTGGTTCACCGTGTATATATATATATAAGCGAAGTTAAGCGACATTGGGTCTGGGTAGTAGTTGGATGGGAGACCGTCCTCCGCGCCCAGATTGTAGCGACCCGTGGTTCGGATCCCACGTAAAGCTGTAGGTCCCCTCCATCATATGACCTCAGATGTTGCGAAGGTTAAAAAAAAAAAAAAAAAAAAGTCATGCGGTTTGCTTCTACAAAGCTTCAATTTAATATTTAGGAGAAATCCAATGACAAGGAGGAATGTAAATGCCATGAAAAGTCTTCTTTAATGCGCAACGTTTCGAGCAATACGCTCATCATCAGGCTAGATAATAACAATATGAAATTAGAATCAATAAATAAATGTGAACAAGACAAAATAATTTCCGTAAAACCTATTCAGTAAAAGCAAATTTTAAAAAAGACTAAAAGAAGAGGGTTAAATTCAAAGTTATAAAAATTTACATATAAAATTAACCAGAAGTTTAAAAAGCTATTTTTAAATTACATATAGTAAATTTGAAATTAGTACACTGGAATAATTAACACTAATACAATGGAATAATTAACACTACGAACCTTTCAATGCTGGTTCCGAGGCACGAGTAATTTAAAACAAAACAAAACAGGAAACAAGCTATGGGTTGGGCGGTTGGAGTTATAAGTTAGGGGAGGGGGGATTATAAAAAATTGGGGAGGGGGGGTTTATAAAAAATTAGAGGGACAGCTGAGGAATCCACGTTTAGAGAA